>JAZKJV010005638.1:0-223442 GCA_037367405.1 Ottelia alismoides
TACAAAAAAAATTAGAAAACCCAAAAATCAAGGTATTCTATGTACATGGGATACCCCAAAAATTCACTTTTCACATTTGACCGATTTTGGCTTTGATGTCTTCATGAAAGTTGTAGATCTCGTCGAGACGAGCATTTTTCGTGAAGGAACTTTTTCGATCCGAGGTCATTTGCTATTTCTTTTTGATTTTACAAAACAATTATCTTTCGATTTTTCTGGAGCTGACACGTGGCAGCCCCAGAGGCCGCCACGTGTCAGCGTTTTTTGGGCTTTTCTTTATATCGTTTTATTAAAAAAAAAATAATAAAATAAAAAATAAATTAGCGCACGCACGTGCAGCGCACGTGCCACTCCCGCACGCGCACTGCACGCGCGCGCCCTCTCCCTTTACCCCCCCCTTGCCGCGTGTCGAGATCGCGGCCGTTCGATCTCGGCCGATCGAACGGCCGCTGTGCTTCATCTTCTCCAAGCGCCGCCCGCCCCCCGATCTTCGGAACCACCGCCGCCGCTCCTCCCATCTCTCAACGGCCGCCCCGCTATCCTCGCACCGGCCACCTCTCTCTCTCTCTATTTAAAACCCACACCGGACCCCATCGCTCCCATCCGCCGATTCACCCCTGCGACGAGGTCGACGGTGACAGCGTCACCTTCTCCAGACGGCGAGATCCGAGGGGAGCCTCCCTCGTTGCAGAAGCGGCACCGCCGCCGCTCTTCAGCTGCTCCGCTCCGAGCTTCTCGTCGAGCCAACGTATCTTCAACTTCGTCCTTCGTCATCAACAAACGCCGTCATCTTCGACTTCATCAGCTTCTGCTCCGGTCCTCCATCGAGCCACGACCCAAGACCTTCTTCTCCATCGCAAGAGGTTCGCTTCCAACTCCGCCCGACTATCATCACCATCGTCCTCCAGCGGCTACAACCATCAGCATCTCCGCCACCGGAGCCCCGCTCCGCCTTGCGCCCTCGACCACGCCATCGGGACTGCACCGCCTTCCAGCCGCCTTATCTTCACCGACACGCCAGCTCCGCCTCGCTTCACCACCAACCACCGCAGGAGGCGGTGGTTCTTCAGCCCCGACCAACGACGTTATCTTCATCGACTTCGACGACTTCGGCTCAGGTCCTCCGCCAAAGGCGTCGTCAGCCACCACGCCTTGGACCAGCCCCCACCAGCTCCGCCTCGCCTCGACTCACCGGCTCCCCGCCTCCGGCCAAGCTTTGGCTGGAGCCAGCCATCGACCACCGCCTGCCCCACCGCCTTCGTCGCCGGGCACGGAGCCCGAGACCCCCACACGTGAGGCGCACGTGCGTGGGGGGTCGACGTCACCCTCCTCCTCATCCCAGGGGTCACGTGATCTGCACGTGACCCTCTGGGGTAATTGCAGTGACCCCCCTGGAGTCCCCATATTTGCGCCTCAGTCCCTGCACCCCTTGGACATTTTGCACAAATACCCCCACAGGTATAGGTATTTACATTTCAGCCCTTTGCATGTTTATTTATTTATTTCTATTTGCATCTGTACCCCTGTGTTCCCTCGTATATTTGGACCTCAACTCTACATTATTTTCTTAATCCGAAAATTGCATGGTGTTTGTTACTTGATTCTCTACATTTTGACATGCTGTGGATATTTTTATGATTAACGGTTAATTAATAAATCATTGTTTTGCGAAAATTGAGATATTTTGCCCAACCTGTGCTCGGAAATTCATAGTTAATTAACCATTGCTTTAAAAATTCCCCAAAAATCACATACTGTAGAGATTAAGTTGTTTAACATTGTGCCCAAAAATCTTTGCATTTGCATGCATATTTTATCCTGTAAAAATCATTTCGCACATTTTAGTATTTAATTTTTAATAGGTATTAGACTCCACATTTTCGAGGTTTAGGATTTTTCTGAGATCCGTCACCTAGTGATAGATCTCAGATAATTTTGACTCTTGAAAATAAGTAGGTTTGATATTTATTAAAATTAAATATTGAAAATCATTTTGTTTGCATTTAAAAATTCATAAAAAATTCATATTGCATCTAAAAATCCCAAAAAAATTACAGTGCATTTATTTCATCATATTTTACACCTCGGTCAAGTTTCGTAATTTTCGGACACCGTTTGAACGTATTTTACATTTTAGTCCCTAAAATAGACCGAATTTGCATTTGCATTTTATCTTGCATTGAAAAATTCCAAAAAAAGTACCGCCTTGAAAACCGAACTAAAAATTGAATAGACATTAATCTAGGTTGTTCCTTTGCCTCCTTGTGATCGACCTTGGGACTTGCCCAAGTAAAATAAACATACACCACGAGATTAAAATTGAATCATTATTTTGTGGTTATTTCTTGACTGTTTCCGAATCGCCGCCTACAATGAACGACATATTTATTTTCACGATCGACCATTAAAATCGATTTCTTAACGCGGCTTTTCGCAGGATCGTCAAGGGGCACAAGTGATAAAATAGCAAGAAGTGAGGGGCACAATTGATATTACCAAAAAGATAGGGGCATAACTGATATTGCGAGATCTCGGAGGGGCACAAGTGATAAAATCCCAACCGGAAAATGACAGTCGAGAAACGCGAAGAAAACCGCAGTGAGCCCCCAGGTGAATAGACACCTGGAAGTTAGGCCGAAAGTCCTGAGTGTCCAAGTCCTGTATTATTACAATGCAAATTACTCTCTCTCACAAAAATAAAAACTCTAACTATCTCTCTCTCTCAAGCTCTCCTGCTCTCTCCTGTCGGCTAGGGTAGAATAGCCGGCTCCTCCTCCCAAGGTTGCGCAGGATCCCCTAGGCGATCCTCCTCGTTCAGCGGTCCCTCGCAAGAAAACAAGAAGAGGTGTCAGACAGTTCAAAACAAATTATGCACCAAAAACAGACAATCAAAAATGGCTAAGCAGACAAGGACACAAATGTACTCTACAAGCCGATGCTCCCCGGCAACGGCGCCATTTGAAAAACGAGAATGCGAGAGCTGCTAAATAATGGTCTGACAAATCGGATTCATTGTCGCTGAGGCGACTACTCAAGCTTTCTCGTTTGTCAACAATTAACCCACACAATTAATCAAGCAATCAACAGCAAGGATTAAAATTTATTATACCCTACTAAAAATGTACAATGGCAAGCAAGTAGGGGTCAAACACAGGAAACAAAGGTGTAGAGTATAGACAAGAAGTCAAAGCCTAGGTCTAATGGACCACTTAGCCAATCTGAATTTTTTTGTGGGTTTTTATATTATTTTTATATTTTTTAATTTTTTAATTTTTAATTTTTGTATTTTGATTTTTTATTTTCTGATTTTTTTATTTTTTATTTTTTATTTTTCTTATTTTCTTTTTCAATATTGGAATATATAAACTATGCAATAAAAGAGGTGCTAGAATATTTATGAAAATATGTAAAAAGGCTCAAAAATTCAGGAATAAAATATTTTTGGTCTTTTTATGATTTTTTACTCTTTTTGTGATTTTGGGTATTTTTCAGAGTGTTTTTGGTATTTTTAAATATCAAAATAAAGGAAAACAGGGAACAAATCACTAGCTGGAGGTAAAATAAGGATGAAAAATATCAAACAGCCACAAATTTTTCCAAATTAATTTTAAAATAAAGGAAATAAAATGGGAACCTACAAGACCTGAGATTTCATTTTTTTTATTTTTCTAGAATTTTAAAGAATTTTTTGAAGTTTTTAGGTATTTTCGAATTTTTAAGATTTTTCTTTTGCAATT
The DNA here is from genome assembly GCA_037367405.1 of Ottelia alismoides. Taxonomy (NCBI): domain Eukaryota; kingdom Viridiplantae; phylum Streptophyta; class Magnoliopsida; order Alismatales; family Hydrocharitaceae; genus Ottelia; species Ottelia alismoides. Next base: position 3,738 of record JAZKJV010005638.1, read on the forward strand.
TTTAGTGATTTTTGGATTGACACTAATAGACAATAAAATACACAGTAGGTGATTTTTTTTAGAATTGTTCTAGGTGTTTTAATATTTTTTTGGTATTTTCTAAGCTAGACAGTACTGAAATGGCATGTTTTTGATTTTTAAGAAATATAAAAATGCAACAAAAATAAGAACTAAAAAGATGGCATGAAAGTTCAAGTTCACAGGAGCTTAAGTTAATTTTTGTGGAATTTTTGGCACTTTAATGATGCGTGAGATAAATAAAACAAACATACAAAAATCCTAAGTCTGGCAGGGATATATATGCAATTATAAAAACATCCAGGGGCTTGGGTGCAAATTTCACCAAAAATATACGCGCTATGCACGTGATCTATTGTTCGTAGGGGTATATTTGCAAATAATAAAAACCGGCAGGACAAGAGTGAAATTAACCCAAAATATATTTAAATCACTACGCACAGGGGTATAACTGCAAATACATGAAAATTTAAGATTGAAAATGTAAAATACCTAAAAAATGCGTGGCCAAGTCATGTGAGGTGACGTGGCCGAGGACTGAAGTGCAAATATGGAAAGTTACTGGGTCTACGTGCAATTATTACAAAACTTTTTGAACTGGAAATTAAAGTTTTAGGATTATAAATTAAATACACAAAGGGCCAAGGTTAATAGTGCAAAATACCCAGGCCTTGTGCGGGAACGGGCGGCGGAGATGACTTCACTTGACGCGTGGCGCTCCCTGGTGGCGCGATGACGGTTCGCCTTTCAACGACCGTGATTAGATCGTGAAGGACTGATCGGACGACCGGGAGACGTCCCGATCCGACGGCTGCTGAACGGTTGGAAAAACGAAGATGATCCAACAGCTGGGCGAGGATGATGAAGAACACCGCCTGGAGGTTGCATCGATTGATGATGGTGGCTGACACACGACCTCTCCCTGCCCAGGACCAAGGGCAAAAGGGTCCTGGGGATGATCCACGTCGAACGAGAGTCTCAGGCGAGCCTGAGATGGCTTGAAGTGGTCGGATGGCGGAGGTGACCTGGGTGGCTACTCCTGGGGACTTCGAGGCTCGATAGAGCCTTCTCCTTGGCTCTGACCTGCAGAGTTAGTCACGCAAAAACCAGTCGAAGCTACGGTGACATTCAGATGGTGCAATGGAGGCGAATGGTGGCTCGGACGTGGTGCTCCGGCGAGCGGCGGAGAAGAGAGCTCGATCGCTCGATCTGGGCGAGATCGAGGGTAACGGAGGGATGGAGCGCAACGACGGAGTGAAGGGAAGGAAGATGAGGGTGATCGCGAGGGCTTTCAGTGACTGGTGACGGCGGAAGGTGGAGGCGGAGCTCAGCTCCGTCGTGGCTTTTGACTGGTAATTCACGGAGATTAACGCAAAGAAAACCTAAACTACTCCTAGGCTAAATTACACTAAGCTAGAGCTACAAGAAAAGGGAAAGAGAAGGGGGTGAGGCTCACCGACGTGGACTGCAGCAAGCCGCAGGCGGCGCTCCGGCGAGGGCTTGGACCACCTCAATTCGACTCCTCGGAGCTAAACCTCGTGCTCAATCTCCTCCTGCTGTCACCAGGAGTCCAACGGGCTAGGGTTTTAGGCTCAACAATGGAGGAAGAGGGATCAAAACTCGAGGGGAAGTCAAGGGGGTCCTTTTTAAACGATGGTCGAGTGGTCTCGCATATCGAAGATTATCGGGCGGATCTTGGGTTCAAAGTCAAATCTGAGCCTTGGGCGTGTAAGCCAGATCATAGGGCTACAAAAGTCGTGAAGACATCGAGCTCTAAAGATGAAAGTCTCGACCTCGAAAATCCGCAAATGCGGGGAGGAAACGAGGTTTCTGACAAGGACTGGGAGGGTCAGATAGTTGACCGAGGTCAACTGTCAGACGCACCTGGTTGGTCTACATGGACCAACCAGGAAAAACCTTTAGAAATTGTTTTATAAATTAGATTTAAAATAGCTAACGATTTTATTAATTTTTAATTATAAAATAAAAAATGTTTATTTTTTGTGAAGTATTTTATAGTGATTTTTATACAAGTTTACTTTTATACCCCTTATAGGTATATTACCTATATATTTTATTATTTTATTTTTATTTTGTGATTTTAATTTATTTATTTTATTTTATTATTTTATAAAGATGTAGAATAATTTATATATGTAATTATATTTTTATTTTATTTTTCTGAATTGTTTTGTGTATTTAATAAAATATGAATATGTAGTATACATGTTTGAGTATAGGTTTAATACCTATGTATTTTATTCACATGTATTTTATTTTGAGTTTTCTTTAGGTTTTTATTCTAATTTTAATATACAAATATATTATCAGTAATATTTACAAAATTATAAAAATATAAAATACAAAAATAATTAATAAATAATAAATTGAATATTTTAATTTGTACAAATATACAATGTGGGTCCAAAACTCAACTTTCAAACCGTAGCTCCGTCAAATGCGAAACCATCGCCATTGAATAGCTTCTTTTATTCTATATACAAGTAAAGTGAATTTGTTGCATTTGGAGTTTTCATTTGTGAGATACGGGTCTGGGAAGTTGAGATTCTGGATTTTTGTTCAGACCATAACTTTTTATCTGTACATTATTTTTGAATGAAATCAATTTTGTATTTTTCTTTATTTAATTATCTACAACTTTCATATACAAATTTTCTTTATTTGAGGTATAAAAAGTGTAACCAAAAATAGGTCCCAAACTAAATAAGGAATGAAGGAATATTCATTGTATTTGGCCCTTATCTCCTCCTACTTTATTCCTTGTCAACCTATTCATCAAGATGCCTAGGTCTCGGGGTTTCGGGTCATAAAATATTTACAATATTTTATTCTTTTTCTTTTCTTTTCTTTATTCTATAATTTTGGCTTTAAAAACTGCAATTTATACACTATTTACATGCACATGCATGAATGTTAATATGTTCTATTTAATGATGTTTACAGGCATTTTCTAGGGTTTTTGAGGCCAAAATGATAGAATAAAGATGATGAAATGTGGATTCATCACTATCCTACGGCTTGGTGAAGAATAAAGCCACCTCCACGTCGCTTGGGTGCTTCGGCTCTCCTAGGATCGCCTCCTTCACTCCGCGGGCCATCGCAAGAAAAAGAAAAGAGAATGTGTAAGAAATACAATTATCAAATATGAGAAAAGAAAAAAAATGAAATAAACGGTGAATATGAACAATGAAGTGGATGTGAAAAATTATACAACCAAGAATAGCCGGTCAAAAGAGAAACCTAACTACCCTTGTCGTGCCTCCCCAGCAACGGCGCCATTTTGTTGTTCACAAAAATTTGGGGTTTTTGAAATTTTTTTATATCCCCGACAATGGCAATGTCGTTTTGTTGTTAGCGATTCTTGAGGGGATCGAAAAATTTATTGATGGTAAATAGGTCATTTCTGTTCCCAAAATCCCATGACAACAAAAAAAATATTTTTCTTATTTTTGTTACTTATTAACCTGTATAGCGGACAGGGTCGAACTCAGGGAGGCTACAAATCCCGAGGATTATTCGATTAATCGAAAATCAAATAAGAGACGACAAGACTCTCAAAGGATAACTATCCTTGGTTTTTGTGATTTTTTTATCTTTTTAATTTTTTTAATTTTTTTATTTCTATTTTTTTTATATTTTCTGATTTTCAAATTTTTAGTGATTTTGATTTTGCAATTTTTATTTTTCAAAAATAACAAGAAGCAATATTCACAAGATCAAAAATACGCACACAAACTCTTTTTGTAATTTTTTAATTAATCAAAAATACTCAGGAAAATGCAAAAAAATTGGGTTTTAAAAGTTTTGAAATATTTTTGAGAATTTTTGTGAAATTTTCAAATGTTGTTGTATTTTTCTAAAAATCAAATAGTGAGAAAAAGTTAAAATGTGCACAGCTAGGAGCAATTTGCAACTTAAAAATATTTTAAGTGCCCAAAACTCCTGACAATTATTTTTAACTGACGGAGCCGATGGTGGAGGCTCATAGCAAGCAAATTGTAAAGGGAGCTGATTCTGTCTGTCCATCAAAGTCAATATCTCAGCCACCTTCCCTGCAATGTGAACATGGTCGCTATCCGAGAGGTATTGAGATCATGGTAGCCCCCTAGTGGGGATAGTCATCTCGAAGGGCAGGCTCATCATAGGCATGACCATAGACACAAACTAGAAGCAATTATCTACAAACAGGATCTGAAATCAAAATTTTTGGATTTTTGTAGAATTTTCTGTGATTTATATAAGATTTTTGATGTGTTTCATTTTTTAATTTTATAAATAATTAATGCGTGAAAATTGGTCAGGAATTAAAAGACAATAAAATACAACTATTCTAATTTTTTTGGAATTTTTGGAACAATATTTGAATTTTTATGAATTTTTTAATTTCAAACAAAGGAAAATGACATGTTTTTGATTTTTTGATAATAATAAATGAAGGCATAATGCAATAAAAAAATTATTCTAAGAAGATAATCACATCAGGATCATAGAACAATTATTGTAAGATTTTTGGACTAATAAAAACATTTATTTCAATCAAAGAGAGCAAGCAAATGTTTGTTCTATAGTTCATGGACTAAAATGTAAATAAGTATTGTTTTTGCATCAAATAATACCAAAAATAAAGCACATGGGAGAAGGCGCAATTTTACCGATATATCATGTGCATGCCATGTGCTTGAGGCTCTGGTAGGGAATTCTTTGTAATTCCAGATACTTCTGGGGCTGAAGATGCAAATTTTCCAAATATTTTTTATTCAAAATCACAACCCTAATAAGGGTTTCTTCTTCTATCTTCAAATCACAGGGGCACCAACAAGGGGGAAGAGCGACCGCCACCCCTTGCTTCTTCTCCACGCAAGGGGGGGCAGCGGTCGCGTATGGCGGTGCGACGGCCGAGGGTTGCGGTCGGCGCGGGCTACGGGCGGCGTCAGAGATGGCGAGGCACGGAGCGGGTCACCAGGGCGGTTATGCTGGAAGGTGCGGTGGTGCGAGTCTGTTGAAGCTTCAAAGGGGCGGTGGTGCGGGCGTCAGAGGAGGACAGCAGGAGGTTGGCCGACCGTGACCCGCGCTGGAGGTGTTGCGGTTGGAGCACGGAGGAGGGCAATGTGGGGCTGGCCAACCGCGACCCGCGCACGGCTGGAAGTGAGTCGCGCGGGAGCGAAAGGGGGCTGTGGAGGTGGGCGGTGTGAGCCTCGGTGCATGGCTGCCGCAGAGGGGTGGCGTGCATCAGTCTGGAGGGGGCTGCTGGCAGCGTCCAAGCTAGGGGGCGCGGTGGGTTGCCGCCCTTGGCGGAGGAGGATAATGGCGGTGGCAGGGGGTGGCGGCCCTGCTTTCGTCTTTTTTTTTATTTTTTTATTTTTATTTTTTTTTATGTTATGGAAATTGTAAACAATAAAAGAAAAACTCGTTTTTATTTTTTTTGTAAATCCGAAATTAGGAAAAAAAATATAGAAATCCTTTTTTATATGTTTTTTTATTTTTTTGTTGTGTCTTTTTTATATGATCCTTAGAGAAATTGTATTTTTTTATTTTTTTACAAATCGGAAAAATGAACGGAGATTCGACAGAGATGAGGGATTCAAATCCGATCTCCGGCCACCGTACGTGGCCGGAGTTGAGAAATCGTGGATGATAAAAATAGAATGCGTAGAGATCGAGAAAGTGAGATGAAAAATCGAGTTGGTGGCTAAAATAAATCGTAGCGGATTTTAAGATCTAGATAAACATAAAATTGACAACGAGATAAAAATACGAGAAATAAACTACAATTAACCTAGATAAAAATAAGACAAAAAATGTGGATCTCACCTTAGGAGGGGAAAAGGACCGTGATCGCCTCGACAAGGCCGACTCGCTGTCACCGGACAACTCGGAGGCTAGGTACTATTCTCGACAAAATTTTCTCTCAAAGATCGGGCTCCTCTCTCTGAAGATTGATCCCATTAAAATGAGGGAGAAGGAGCCATATAAATAGAGAAGATAGGGATGAAATTTGAATTTTTGAATTTTTGATTTTTTTTTGTGGAAGAGATAAGAGATGAAATTTGAAATGAATTTTCAATTTTTTTGGTGGAAGAGATAAGAGAGATGAAAAGAGACAAAATAAAAGATAAAACAATGTACAAAATTATCTTTTTTTTTAATTTTCGTCACATTATTTATTTGAATGAAAAAAATGTTATTTTTTTATTTTTTATTGTGGTTAATTGAAAATAGCAACTATATACATATACTATAAACATATATGACATTATATATAAGGGTAAATGAGAAAATTAGCCTTTTTGTTTTTAAAGAATTTTTTTATTTTTATTTTTATTTTAAAAATTAGTAAGAATATTTACAAACATATACAAATACAGTATTTACAAAATACATGGGAAAATTGCACAAACCACTCCAGAAAACCGACTTTTCAACTGTAACTCCAAAAATTATGAAAATACAACCATTTTGAAGATAATTTAATTTAGAATGCAATGAAGTGATATTGGTTCAATTTGAGTTCATATGGAGCCGGAATTGGTCTTTCAATTAGTGCTTAGTGGCTTTTTCTAAGTGTGGCTACTTTTATTCTGTACATGATTTAATCATGCAATCATTTTTATTAATTAGGATACATTTTTATTTACAACTTTGGTTTTGATAATTATTCGATTTGAGGTCAATTAATGCACAAATAAATTAGAGTTAGTTATATAGCGATGTACATAAAATAAATGAGAAATATTTACAACAACACACAATTTTTTTGGATTTTCTGCTTAAGGACCCTATCTCCCTCTACTTTGTTCCTGGTCGATCAGATCAAGTCCTGACCTTCTCTCGGGGTTCGGTGAGCCTATATACAGTCTTCCTTTTTTTATTTTCTTTATTTTTCCTTTAATTAATTATTTATTTATTTTAGTTTAAAATTAGTAAGAAGTGTACAATATCTACACACAGATGCAAGTTAGTAAGAATATGGAGTTAGTGTTTTATGCATGTGTTTTATAAGGGAATTTAAGCTAAAATAAATGAATAAAGATGACGAATCGCAGAATCATCAATCCCTGAGGGTACATATACAACACTTGTATATGAAGTCAAATTTAGACTTTATTGCTAACATCCATCTCTCGATGTCATGATTCTTAGAAGCTTCATCATATGAAGTCCTATCATTTTAAGACTTAACTGACACATGAAATTCATACCCTTTAGGTGGTCTAACCACCCTCAAACTAATTTGAAGAGTTATGAATGTTACATCTTTAATTGTCCTTTTAGTTTTCGATTTCAGGAGCCTCATTATCTTCTCAAGATTCAATGAGTTCTTTTACTTCATTTTCTTCTTGATTCTAAAAAAGTCATCATCCAATAATCATATTCTCATAGATGAAATCTTTTAAGCATCTCAGGGTCATAAAGTAGGTATCCAATGCCATCCTTTATTTTTCTAATGAAGTAGTACTCTCTGGTGCTAGATTCCAGCTTACTTGCATCAATGACATGGTTATGAACCAAGCAACACTAAATCCTCAAGTGTACAACACTTGCCTAGGTTCCAAAGCATAGCTTATGAGGGTTTATGGGTTTACATTTGCATGGAATCGTATTAAGGATATATATTTCTGTCTCTACTACATATATATCTAGAAACTAAGAGGAAATTATGCTAATATTCATCATTGATAAAATCATGTCATACATGATCCAATTGCATCTCCCTACAACTCTATTGAGTTGAGGTTTATTAGGATGAGTTAGATAGGAATGACATTCCTTTCTCCATAAGGTATTCCTTGAATTCATATTATAGGTATTTACTATCTTGGTTAGATCAAATTCATTTCATCTTTTTTCAAACTTTGGTTCTAAACTAAAATTGTGAAATCTTTGAATATTTCAATGGTTTCTAAGCTGAAGGAAAGAAATATCATATCACAAAAATGATTAATAGATATCAAATATCATTAACAATTATTAGAATATAGAAGATTGATGAATCCTCATTCATCACTCTTTATTCTTTTATTTTAGCTAAAAATCTTTGCAAAACACCATGTATATGTTTGTAAAGAGAATAAGTTATCAAATTGCATGCATTGTGTAGATAGTCATAATTAGCATGTTTTTGTGCAAAAATAAAAGAATAAAGAAATAAAGAAAAAGAGAGAAATATATAGAATAAATATTGAGTGACATGATCCCAAGAGAGGACCCAACATGGGTCTGATCGCCAAATAAAATAAGTAGAGAGATATAGGGTAGCTCAACCTTGTACATATACTCCCTCTTATGTATATATTTTATTTTTTTCATAAAATAAATATATATATATGTGTGTGTGTTTCTCATATTTTGTATATATTTATAAAAATAAAATAAAAATCAGAAAAATTAAAATAAAACAAAAATAATTAATTTCTCTCTCCTCGGTGTACATATACCATGTATATATGAATAAAAAACCTATTTATTTTTCCCTTGTAAATAATTAATAAAAACCAAATAAAATTAATCATTTTATATTCCAAATTTAATGATGTAAATAAAAAAATATAAAATTGGGATAATTATATAAAAATAAAATAATAAAAATAAAATTCAAAAATAGCTAGGTATTTATACCTGTATATAATATAATGTATATACATAATTTATTTTTCAAAAAAATAAATAAAAATAACTAAAATTTTTTTTGAAAATAAATAAACATTTTTTATTTTGAAAATACTTTGAAATAAAATCTTTTTCTATTTTAAAATGAATTTACAAATAATTTCAGGGCTGGATTTTTCCTATTGGTCCACGGGGGATGTTGACCCCCGGTCAACTCTCCCCCCAGGACCAAACCCTTCGTGGATATGTGTTTTCGACCTGATTTCTCTGACTTTCCAGACGTGATCTGCCACCCATTCCCTCAACCCCGGGCTCTGATTGTAGCTCCCATGTCCATGATCCATGCCCGACATCCTTCCTCGGGATCCAAGCCTCGCGATGCGTGCCCCGACTCCCATCTTCCCGTACCTTCACTCCTATATAGCCACGCCTCCATCCACATTTCTCTGCACTTTCGGCTACTGTCTTCGACTCCCAGGACCTCCACCTTCATGCCTTGAGTGACAGCAAGCCCTAGGAGGTGTCGCAGCGAGGAAAGAGGCGCTTTAGCCCCTGGTTCGGTGGTCATCGTTGCCACGATCCGCCATCGGCGAGCTTGAGCCTCTGGAGGCGTCGCTCCATTAAGGCGAGGATCCCAGGAGACTCAGCATATCCCGCACAGACACTTTCGATCGTCAGGTACCCTCTTTAGCCTGTGCCGTAGCTTCCATTCCCGATTTTAGATTTTGTGCCGCCGGCCGATTCCGGCCAATCCACACCGCTCCGACCGTCCATTCCCCCATCCGACTATCATATCACCCCCACGAGACTTCTCCGCACCTTCTATGCCCCTCCGATCATCTTGGTTCATCCCGGAACCAAGACTTAGGTCCTCCACCACTGCCGCTCGCCAGAGGACCACGCAGCACCCCATCCGGTCATCCCCTTCGCCCACTAACTGGTCGAGGCAGTTTGCCCTCGACCCTTCTTTCTTTCTGTGCAAGTTTGAATGTCTAAGGTCCTCATCTGGAGGTCCTAATATCGAAGCACAGCAGCTCCAGATACACTTCGTCGCTGGGGACCCTCCAGGTCCTCCCGGCCCCATTTGAGCATCCCAGTCGCTGCAGACGACCCTCGTCTTCGATTCGCCCATCTCCGCAGCACCGGAGGAGGTCCCTTGCGCGCACATTGGCCCGGCGAACCTCGACGAGGAGCTGTTCTTCAAGGAGCCTCCGTCGCCGTCGATCGAGCTCCCTCGCGCCAGATTAGATCATAGTCGTCCGTCTGAGGGTGGCTCCCGACCGTCGATCCATCTAAGGATCAGATCCACGTCGTCCATCGCGAAGAGGTGTCCACGCGTCACAACCGTTCGATCTGGACCGGACGCCCATTAACCGTCGTATCGTAATAAAAGGGGTAATATCACTTAGGCCCCTTTCATTTTTGCATTTATAGTTTAGTCCTATAAATACTTAGAGCAGTTATTTTTATTTTTGAATAATTGCACTTTTGTCTTGGTAGTTTTAAATATTGTATTTCAGTCCCTCTGTGTGTGATGCACGTGCTTCGACACGTGAGTATCTGGGTGATTTGCATGTATGCCATCAGGGGTTTAGGATGTTATGTTTTACATCTTTATAAATAGGAATGACATTTTAGTCCCTCTCAGTGTCAATCACGTGTGTGTCTCGTGAGACTTTTGGCTTTTTGCTTGATTTGGGCTGGGGTTCTTGGATGTTCTGAATTGAATTTTTAGTTTCGAATATCGCATATATGCCCCTGTGCGTACTGAATTGAACATGTGCTAGATTTAATGTGGAATTTGTACTGACACCCTTACATTTTGCACACGTGTTCTTTTTTGGCCCTTATAAATTGTTTTCTTTTACTTAGGTCCTTGTGTGTTGTTGCTTGTTTATTGGTTGAATAAAATAGAAAATTAACTCCAAATTTGGTGAAATTTGGACACCTGGCCTCTACCACTGTGTAAAAATTTCAGTATTTTTTTGGGACATTTTTTATTTGTTTTTATATTTTTAAAAATCCAGAAACATCTATTTTTGTTAATGTTTGGTTTATAAAATCAATTAAAAATATAAAAACTCATCTAAAAATTATAAAAAAAATTAGGCACTGTTTATTTTTGCGTTTTTTAGTTTCATTCCAATTTTTGTTTAATTTGGATTTATAAAACACCAAAAAATTAAAAACCGTAAAAACCTTAAAAAAATATTAAAACTTCAAAAAAAATAAAAAAAATGCAATTTCTTTTTCTGTATCTTAGTTTTTATTTCCAACTTGATATAAAATTATCTCCAGATTTTTATAGGTTATTTATCTATTTTTAAATAACCTTTCAATTCTAGCTGCACATTAGTTCTTTTTTTGCATTTTTCTATTTTTATAAAATCAACAAAAAATATAAAAATCTGAGAAAATTACCAAAACACTTGAAAAATTATAAACCCCAAAAATGATTTTATTTTAATTTTTGTTTTGTTTTTGAGTGCTTAATAATTCCTTGATTGTGCTCTTTTTGCCTTTTTTCTTATTTTCTTCATAATTAAAAATCATAAAAAAATTAAAAATTCCATAAAATCCACCAAAAATCCTTTTCTTTATTTTATTTATTTTTTGACTACTTCATAGGCTCTCTGAGCTAATTCGTGCTCCTTGTGTCTGACCCTGGTCGCTATACCAGGTTAAATAAATAGCGAGACCGCTATTCGAATTTTTGATTGTTTGATTTCTTTTGGTGGTCCTATTATTTTATTGTTGACTGAGTCCCGCTATTCGGGTCGCAACGACCTTATTACTTTTACCTTAGCCCGGTAGTGAGATTTCTCGGTCATCAGAATGGCATCGTTGCCGGGGAGCACGACTTAGTAGTCATTTTTGTTCGGTTTTGAATTCTGTGGTTTTTTCCGCGGCTTTTTGATTTCTTTTTATTTTGTTTTCTTTTTATTTTGTTTTTATTTTATTTTATTTTATTTGTTGTTTTTGTCTTTATTTTTTTATTTTTTAATTTTGCATATAGTTGTCATTTTATTTTATTTTATTTTGCTTTCTCTTGCATATTTTTATAATAATTGATCTGATACACCTCTATTTGATTTCTTGCGAGGGCCCGAGGATCGAGGCAGCTTTCTTCGGAAAGCTGAAGCAACCGCGGAAGCCAGAGGCAGCTCTCTTTTGTATGGAGCCGCAGTAGAGAGCGAGAAGTTGAGCAGGAGAGAGGAGAGGATTAGCTTAGTGTAGTTAGTTTATTTTCAGTCAGACCATTTGATTGTTGTAATAATACAGGGACAGAGACTCAGAGACATCCATACTTGTGATTGCGGGGTCTGTTTCGCTGAGCACTGCTGTGCTCGGGGGACATCACCGTGTTTTCACTGGTTTTGTTTTTCGTGCCTTTTTGTTTTATTTTGTTTCCCAAGATTTTGCCTCAGCTTAGGAATTTCTGTGCTTGTGACGTAATTAATTAGTACCCCAGCCTAATTACATTGCATGCTCCTATAGACCATCTAATTAGACCTAATTAATAATTAATAAAGAAAAAGCTAACCTGGTCACTTGAGGGGTCATGTGCCGCTAGAGGCCGTATACAGCGTTGGCAGGATCTGTTGTGGCGGACACCGATCAGCATCAGAGACCGGACCACGACCCCTCCCGTTGATCCGTTAGCTACCGTTCTCTCCGTGTAGAAATTTCTGTTAAGGCCGATTTTCTTGCTGCATCATATAGGTAGTTTTATTCATGTCTTTACTTTTATGCGCGAATCACTCTGCATGTAGACTGCTTGAGTCAGGTACGCATCTCTTACTCTGCATGCATCATTGATTTCTTCACACATCAGCTTTTTCGTCTTCTCCCCCCATTTTCTGGACTTAAATAAAATCAGGAGAACCGAAAAATTCGTTAGACGTTTTTTTTTTGAAAAATACCTAAAAAAGAAAAACCATAAAATTGGGACTGCTAAAGCAAATTAGACTTAAAATTCACCTCACAAAAAATTGTATTGGGACAGTAACCCCCACCTTGTATGGTTTGATTGGGCGAGAGAGTGACCCGCACCCTAGGTAGAGCCATATCCGACCCTTCTTCACACTACTGCTTCTGGGCTAGTCGTTCTCCAGTGAGGATCACTCCAGTTTCCAGTAAAGCGGGTCGTGATATCCTTAACAGAGCGAGCCGATAGGGTAGCTGGTAAACGGTCCGCGGCTTGTACTAGCTGGGAAAGATCTAGTTCGGAATTGGGACAGTCTACTAGGGGCGTTGGATTCCCAACAGCTCGCTTAATCGCTCTAATAGACTGTATTATCACCAAAAATAAAAAAGACAAGATAAAAGACTGAACTCTTACAGTCATCAGCTCACGTTGCATTGGTGAATTTGGGGTTTGCTTGTTTCATCCTGTTTGCTTTCCAGATCCCATCCGCCTGACTCGCCAGATCACGATGATGGGTCGGAGGTCCCTTAGGCAGCCTCTGGTTGTACCGCTTACGAGCACTCCAGCCCGCTCATCTAGGTCAGTTCGTGAGAGCCAAGACCCGCTCTCCAAACCTGAGTTCGCTTCCATCCTGTTCCCCCCTGACCACATTTCTTCTGATAGTCCCGATGTGCCCGAGCAGAGAGAGCAGCAGATAGATTACATTTCGGCACCTGAGCTTGGGTCTTTTGCCTTTGCAGAGACCATGGCCGGCAGCAGTGATGACCGCACCGGAGGCCCAAGAGCAGAGCAAACATATGTATTGGACCAGGGTGCGATCAACAACACCTTGATAACTTCCCTTGACACGATGCACCAGAAGATCAGGGGTCAGGGAGCTTTCATGGTGGAGATGCGCAGAGAGATGGAGAGGCTGAGGACAGAGCAAGAGCAACCAAGAGTCGTAGGAGCAGGTGAGATTCCAGATCAGCTTGACAAGCCGATTCAGCCAGCAGCAGCTAGACCGATGCGGGAGTTGCACAACCCCAGATCGATGCTTACACATCGGTGGATCGTTCTTCCAGCGATCGTGGGGGACTTCAAGTTCCCCCCACAGACACTTCAGCTTCTCACGACTGAGGAGCCCCATCTTCAGCTCCAGGAATTCGAGATGATCTGCAGCACCGTCCACGATCGGCAGGTGGACGAGGATACTATTCGGATGATTGCCTTCCCGTTCTCCCTTATAGACAGAGCAGCCAACTGGCTGAAGCATTTGGGGAGATTCGTGACCACCTGGGAGCAGCTCCGCACCAAGTACATGAACAAGTACTATCCACTCAGGAGGACGAATGTAGCGAGGGCCCTTATCAGCAACTTCTCCATGCTCCCAAACGAGCAATTCCATGAGGCATGGGAGAGGTTCAGATAGCTTACCGACAGATGCACGCACCATGACATCTCGAAGCCGAACCTAGTTCAGAGCTTCTTTTACGGGCTGACACCAGAGCTGCAGGACTTTGTGAATGCTTCTTGTAGCGGTTCCTACTTCGCCAAGGATGAGGATCAGGTCTGGGCCATCTACGAGGAGATGGCTGAGAACTATATAGTGATGTCCCAGACCTGACTCTACACTCAGGGATACCCCCAGTCACAGGCCGTGCAATTTCAGAGGATAGCACGGGTCGATGCCAGTCCTTCCACTTCGTCGGCAACAGCAGCACATGCTGAGTCAATGGTTGCCGACATGGGTATCATCAGCGAGAAGCTGGACTGGATCGAGCTGATTGAGAAGAAATAGTGCCAGGGTATGACATAGATCTATCAGATGGCATAGATGTTGAGTGATCTGAAGACACAAATCATGTGTCTCCAGGAGGCATAGACAGCTTCTTAGCCCCATCTTAGGTCACGAGGAGATCCGAGAAACAGTGGTAGCTCGTCCCAGCACTCCAGTCAACCTAGACAGGTTTACCTTGTACAGGCGGAGTCGTACCAGCAGCAACTGCAGTTTTACCAGCCACCACCATCCCAGGACACTCAGATGGTGGTATACTAGTCAGATCAGCCCATGGCAGTCCATCCCCCTCCCACCTACGAGCAGGAGTCGTTGATGGATGTCAACGGGATATGGTACGACCGACCCCAGCCCGGTATCCAACGAGACCATCCCGGATTCCGCTGGTCGGCCGGAGGCACCCGTTCCTAGCAGAAACCTCCAATTCAGGGTGGTCAGTACGGCCAGCAGCGTAAGCAGCCCCAGCCCCCAGTACAACAACAACAGTCATTCCACAAAGAGTAGTATGGTCCTCGTCCCTATCAGCAGGGACAACCTTGGAGGCAAGAGCAGCCTCAGTAGCAGAATCATCATCAGTACCCTTCTCACCCTCACGAACAGCAGCAGCAGCCTCACTACCAGAGAGGCCACCCGTCAAGTTCTCATGGGCTGACCTATGAGAACCCTGCCTTGGATGACTTAGCTCGCCTCATGTACGAGAAGCAGGCTACCTTTCGACAGGAGATGGATGAGTTTCGTTAGGAGATGAGGGAGATTGTGAGGGGGAACGCCGCCATTCCTGTCCAGATCGAGCCGAACCCGAACAACCTGAAGAGGAAGTTTGAGTAGGTAGTGTTCACAGAGACCACCACTCCTAGTGATTCACTTGGTGATATTACTGCATATATGTTTGATGCTGATTTTGTCACACTTAGGAGTGGTAGGATGCCAGTAGGAGGCGCCTCGTCTGAGCAATGACCCAATGCTACTTCAGGAGCGCCAGGCGAGGAGGAGAGCAGTGCTGATGCCGCTAGAGATGATGACGGTGGTACTGACGCCACCAAGGATGATGACCCAACCGACGATACTGAGGACGTCGTTTCACCAGATGGAGGAGGTGGTACTGATGCCACCATACTTTTTGCCAAGCCAGAGTGCGGTACTGATGCTGTGGATCCAGATGCCGAGGGTGGTGTTGAGGCCATCATTTCTTGTTCTTCTGCTAGTCCTATTGTTTTTCCTTCTGTTCATGTACCTCAGGATATTTCTGCAAATAAAGGAAAGGGTTTGATATTTTCCGATCCACCTGTGTTGCATGATGATGTATGTGTGGATTCTGCCGTGCTTGAGGAGTCCAGACCCAATCCTAGTCCTTCATCTGAGAAGGACCCAACCGTCCCCTTTCCCTAAGCACTCCACTTGGCTAAGGGGCATAAAAAAGAAAACCCAAAAAAGTCCCACCAGCTAGAGTTCAACCAACACATGATGGACCGATTTCAGATATAGCTGACTCTATAGGAGGCCTTGGAGCACATACCTCTCTTCTAGAGATCACTCAGAGACAGCACCATAGTTCAGAGGAAGAGGCGGAACCATCAGTCAGAGATCCATGTGCTCACTCGCGCCACATGCTTTGCGATCCAGAACCGTCTGCCAACCAAGAGGCCATATGCAGGAGCCCCGTATGTCAGATACCACATCCATGAGTAGAGGTTCGATCGTACTCTATTAGACAGCGGGTCTTTGATCAACCTACTTCCGGCAGCCCTACTCGACCGCTTCGAGTTGGGCCCTCTACGACAAAGCAGGACGTTCCTTCAGTTTGTCGATCGATCTGTCAAGAGGCCGAAGATGTTGCTGAAGGACGTTGTCATCATGATTCAGGGCCTGAAATTCCCATGGACTTTGTTGTATTGGACATGGAGATCCCTGAGTCTGTGACCGATACCCCCATCATTTTAGGAAGCCAGTGCTTGGCCACATCCGAGGCAGTATCCGATCATGATAGCGGGAAGGTATACTTTCGCATCGAGGGAGAGAGTATACAAATAGAGACGATCAAGGAGACTAGAGCTAGAGATTCAGCTTGCTCCAAGCCGACTTCAGATTCATAGCAGATGACAGAGGCAGGGCGAGACATCCACCAGGACTGTGACTTTGTGATCACAGATGGCGAGGCAGTTTGGGCAGACCCAGCAGCACAGGCGTTCCTCTCACCTTCAGAGTTTGCTGATGCACAGATGATAGCAGAGGAGAGCTTGGAGAGCGCATCCCTGGTACAAGATACAACTCAGGCAGTAGAGCCGGTTCCCAATCATGAGGCATATTTTTTTGTGATTCTGATGCAGATCCCTCAGAGTCAGATATAGACTGGGCAGAGTTTGATGATTTGATACCATGTCTAACTTCCACAGATCCTAAAGATACGATGGAGCCTGATCCCGAGCAGAGCAGAGAGATATCATCAGAGCAACCTTCATCAGATTCAGATTGCCAGCATGAGTTCTCATTCTCTCATGCCGATTTGGTCGCATTCACTCAGACTTTTCAGAGGCCAGATCCGCCAGCACCGAGTTGTCCACAGCTGAAGTCGTTACCATAATCGTTGAAGTATAGGTTCCTTGCAGGTGAGCATGAGATGTACCTAGTCATTACGGATTTGACTAGAGAGCATGAATCCCATCTGATAGGGGTTCTTGAAAAGAACCGCAAAGCAATTGGATGGAGTGTAGCTGATCTTTAAGGGATAAGTCCGACCCTGTGCTCCCACCATATCTATCTCGAGGAGGATGCGAAGCCGTCGCGTGAGTTCCAGCGGCGGCTGAACCCGAATCTTTGAGATGTTGTCATGAAGGAGATCTCGAAATGGTGGAGTGTCAATTTTATCTACCCCATCTCCGACTCCAAGTGGGTCAGTCCATTGCACGTGGTGCCCAAGAAGACGGGCATCACCACAGTTGTCAGTGAGTCTGGAGAGGAGATCGCTATCCGGGTACCCACTTCTTGGCGAGTCTGTGTGGACTACATATGATTGAACTAGGCCACCAAGAAGGATCATTTCCCACTGCCTTTTATTGATCCGATTATAGAGAGGCTAGCCGATAAGAGCCACTACTGTTTCTTGGACGGGTACTCCGGATACAATCAGGTGGCCATTGCGCCCGAGGACCAGGACAAGACTACCTTCACCTGTCCCTTTGGGACATATGCTTTCAAACGGATGCCCTTTGGATTGTGCAATGCTCCGGTGACATTGCAGAGGTGCATGTTGTCCATCTTTTCGGACATGGTAGGGGAGTGCTTGGAGGTCTTCATGGATGACTTTTCGATCTACGGCGACGGATTCAATTCTTGTTTTGACTGCCTAGACCGCATCCTCCAACGATGCATTGAGGTACACCTGGTGCTTTCATGGGAGAAGAGTCACTTCATGGTGACTCAAGGGACGGTGCTTGGCCATATCATCTCCAACAGGAGCATAGAGGCTGATCCGGCCAAGATGGATATCATTAGGAAACTCAGTCCACTGTCCAACATGCGACAGTTACGGTCTTTTCTGGGGCACGTCGGTTTCTACCGACGATTCATTCATGATTTCAGCCAGATTGCCTAACCGTTGACTGATCTGCTGACGAAAGACACCGAGTTCATTGTGGATGATAAGTGTCTAGCGTCATTTGAGACTCTCAAGAGTCTAGTTGTAGAGGCTCCTTTCCTTCAGTCGCCTGATTGGTCTCTCCCTTTCGAGATCATGACGGATGCCTCCGATTTTGCCGTAGGGGCCGTGCTGGGACAGAGGAGGGATGGAGTCCCATTTGCTATTAACTACGCTAGCCGGACTTTGGATGCCGCTCAGTGGAACTATACCGTCACTGAGAAGAAGATGCTAGCCGTAGTCTTCACCCTAGATAAGTTCAGATCTTACATCATTGGATCTAGAGTGACCATCTTCACTGATCATACTACCATCAGGTACCTCATGGCAAAGAAGGATGCCAAAGCCAGATTGACCAGATGGATCCTTCTGCTCCAGGAGTTTGATATAGAGATTAAGGACAAGCCTGGAGTCAAGAATGTGGTGGCGGATCATCTCTCCCGATTGGAGTTTCTTGAGTATTAGGAGCAGATCGAGCCTATTTGTGAGACCTTCCCAGATGAGGTGATCCTTGCTATCGCCTCTCTCCCATGGTACGCCGATATTATGAACTTTCTTATTGCCAAGAAGGTTCCACAAGATTGGCCCAAGCAGCGACTTGAGACCTTCCTCGCAAAGGCCAAGTTCTATCATTGGGAGGATCCCGTCCTTTATCATGAAGGAGGGGATAGTGTCTTGCGTAGGTGCATTCCTCAGGAGGAGCACCACAGCGTTACTACCACAAGCTTGAGGCAGGAGGACATCACTCTGGGAGGAGAACAACACAGAAAGTGCTCCAATCCGGCCTATGGCACCCTCTTCAAGGACTCTGATAAATTCGTGAAGAGGTGTACTGACTGTCAGAGGATGTGCACTTGTGGATAGCGTGATATGATGCCGATGCAGCCCATTCACTTCTGTGAAGTTTTTGATGCATGGGGCATCGATTTCATGGGTCCATTCCCTAAGAGTCAGGGATACGAGTACATTCTGTTGGCCGTGGATTATGTTAGTCGTTGGGTTGAGGCCATCCCTGCCCGAACCGCAGATGCTAGTACTGTTTGCCGATTTTTAGGAAGAATATCATTTCATGGTTCGGGGTACCTCGAGTTTTGATATCTGACGGGGGGTTTCATTTCGTCAACGATAAGGTAAAGGCCCTTGATAGCGAGTTCAGCATAGACCATCGAGTAGCCACACCGTATCATCCTCAGACCAATGGTCTTGCTGAAGTGTCGAACATGGAGATCAAGACTATATTGCAGAAGGTCGTCTGCCCTGACTGAAATGATTGGTCACAGCTTTTGGACTCAGTCTTGTAGGCATACGGAAGTCCTTCAAGACGCCTTTGGGTACATCTCCCTTTCGCCTTGTTTATGGCAAGCCCTGCCATTTACCTGTTGAGATTAGACATAGGTTACTTTGGGCAGTCACAGATATTATTATGGATCCAGTGAGTGTAGGAGATCAGAGGAGGGCAGAGTTAGCATCCCTGGAGGAGCTTCGTGATGCAGCCTTTTCAAGCAGCCTATAGTACAAGGAGAGAGTGAAGGAGTGGCACAATTCTCATATCAGCCACAAGCAGTTTGAGACAGGACAACAAGTATGGTTATTTCCAGGGAAGCTACATAGCAAATGGAAGGGACCCTATCTAGTCAGAAAGGTACATGACATTGGGAGTATTGATATATCTGAGTTGTCTTCTGAGAGTACCTTTCGTGTTAACGGGTAGCGGCTCAAGCCATATCTAGATCATGAGCTGCTGGTCATTGACATTGCCCTTATTCATTTTGCGTGAGATGTGGTCTCTTGACTCACATCTTTTGCATCTCACGCCTAATTATCATTGTTCTTTCGACTTGTATAGATCTAGTTGTCCATATCACACTATTCTTCATTCCAACACCCCATTTGCATCTTCGACGTTATTATAATTAGGGTGCACTTTACCCTAAGTTTAGGGGGGTGTGAGACTTTTGAGTTTCTTTTGATTCATTTCTACTTCTTCTTTGCTGCCTATACTTAGGGATATTTTACCCTAAGTATAGAGGAGGTAGACCCTGTGCATTCTCAATCGAATTTCCCATTGTGTACAGCCTGCTATACTTAGGATTACTTGATCCTAATTATAGGGGGAAACCCAGAGATCCTCTTACATTTCTATTCTTTCATTCATCTTTGTATATAGCCTTTATTTTCACTTCCCTATACTAAGCACGAGTTATGTCTTCTTCATCTCTCTTGATTCACTTTGAGGACATCGTTCGAGCTAAGTATAGGGGGTGTCGTATATATTCATATATACTTTAGCCATAACTCGTACTTTGTGTGAGCGTGTTAATAAATAAAAATGGCTAAAAACCTTAAAATTCATAAAAATAAAAAATTTTGCATTGTAAATAAAATTCTTTTATTGCACATACATAGCTTTGTACAAAAATATTTTTGTAAAAATGTTTGTAAAAATCTTTTGTGTAAATAGCTTGTAAATATTTTCATATCAAAATTATGTATATAGTACAAATTTTTTGTAAAATGTTTTGAAAAACAAAAGTTTGCAAAAACCTTGTGTCAATTTGTTTAAATATTTTGCAAAACTTGCATTCATGCATACATCCATGTTTTCAAAACATTTTCAAAAATTTTGCACATTTGTAAAAATGTTGTAAATTGCATCTTTGTAAATATTTGTATAGTTTTTCCTGAATCGTAGTTGACATTTAAACTAGCCTGGAATTAAATTGAAAAATGGAGCTTGGTTAAGATCTTAATCCACCTAATTCTAAGAGGAACCTTATAGGGCTTAGGGTTGAGACTTTTCAGGTCCATGGTGACTTAATTCTTTGAGTCCACTAGGCTATGATCATAGTTATCTCGATGAGCCTAAGTAGAGCACTTAACAACACATACATGACTCTTACAGACAATGGCTTTACTTGGACCAGCACTTTACACCGAGCTCTCTACGGATGAGGTAGTGAGGGGGCAGTCTTCCTTGACTTGGGGTAGCATATGAGAGTAGTACTTCTAGGCGGAACCTCTCTTCTTCTTATAGTAAAGAAAGTGCGTCTCAACTTGGTCTGGTCGCCATGAGGTCTAACGACAGGAGTTGTGGGTTGCAATAATGCTTCAAAAGAGGGATAGTCTACTGGCTCAAGAGGAAAAACTCCTTATGTATATATGCTGCACTTTATAGATATGTTGTATATATGCACATCAAAAAATGCAAAAAGAAAAGAAAATAACTCCAAAAAAGTAGTGGGTTTGAGAGAAAACGATAATCCCACCGGAGTGTATATAGTGCAATAAAGCAAAGCTTATGGTATCCATGTTCCATCTTATGAAGCTTGCAGCTGGGAGACTTAGCTACACTGGTTGAGCTCCCAGGGATACATGGCTACACTAACCATGGTCCATTCTCTTCTTTCTCCTCTTCTTGAGACGGTTGAACTTGAACTTAGAAGGGAATACCCTGCACCTCGAGGAAAGAGTCGCCAGACTAGGGTCTTAGAGTTACCTTGTTGGGGAGGGTTATCGTTTTGCTACTTCTGAGGTGGAGAGCTATACCTCACTTACACAGTACAAGAAAAGATTCTTGGTCTTCAGGGTTTGTGTATGTAGACTTGTTCTGATCTGGATTGTTGAGCAGTCTTGACTATAGATTGGTGGAACTTAGAGGCTGTTAAGTTTTAAACCTAGGTCCAAATAAGGTTCCAACACATTAATAATCCAAAGATCTGACTAAGCTCCATACTTCAATTTAATGAAGGCAAGTTTAATAATCAACATTGATTCATCCTTTTTCTCCTTTTTTCCTTTTCTTTTTCAAATAAGTGTTTGCTAAGGGACTAGCAAAAGTAAGGTATAGAGGGGTGATGAATCCTCATTCATCACTCTTTATTCTTTTATTTTAGCTAAAAATCTTTGCAAAACGCCATGTATATGTTTGTAAATAGAATAAGTTATCAAATTGCATGCATTGTGTAGATAACCATAATTAGCATGTTTTTGTGAAAAAATAAAAGAATAAAGAAATAAAGAAAAAGAGGGAAATATTTAGAATAAATATTGAGTGACCTGAATCCAAGAGAGGACCCAACATGGGTCTGATCGCCAAATAAAATAAGTAGAGAGAGATAGGGTAGCTCAACCTTGTATATATACTCCCTCTAATGTATATTTTTTTTCATAAAATAAAAATATGTATGTGTTTCCCATATTTTTGTATATATTTATAAAATTAAAATATCAGAAAAAATAAAATAAAAACAAAAATAATTAATTTCTCTCTCCTCAGTGTACATATACCATGTATATATGAATAAAAGACCTATTTATTTTTCCCTTGTAAATAATAATAAAAACCAAATAAAAATCATTTTATATTCCAAATTTTATGGTGTAAAAAAATAAAATATAAAATTAGGATAATTGTATAAAAATAAAATAATAAAAATAAAATTCAAAAATACATGGTATTTATACCTGTATATAATATAATATAATGTATATACATAACTTATTTTTCAAACAAATAAATAAAAATCACTAAAAAATACTTTGAAAATAAATAAACATTTTTTATTTTGAAAATACTTTGAAATAAAATCTTTTTCTATTTTAAAATGAATTTACAAATAATTTCAGGGCTGGCTTTTTCCTATTGGTCCACGGGAAGGACCACACCCTTCGCGGATCTGTGTTTTCGACCCGATTTCTCTGACTTTTCCAGACGCGATCCGCCACCCATTCCCTCAAACCCTGGGCTTCGATTGTAGCTCCCACATCCATGATCTACGCCCGACGTTCTTCCGAGGGATCCAAGCATCGCGATGCGTGCTCCGACTCCCATCTTCTCGGACCTTGACTGCTATATAGCCTCGCCTCCAGCCGCATTTCTCCACAGCTTCGGCCACCATCTTCGACTCCCAGGACCTCCACCTTCTTGCCTTGAGTGACAGCAAGCCCTAGGAGGTGTCACAGCGAGGAAAGAGGCGCTCTAGCCCCTTATCCAGTGATCATCACTGTCACACTCCACCATCGGCAAGCTCGAGCCTCTGGAGGCGTCTCTCCATTGAGGCGAGGATCCCAGGAGACTCAGCATCTCCCCCATAGACGCTTTAGATCATCAGGTACCCTCTTTAGCATGTAGCGTAACTTCCATTCCCGATTTTAGGTTTTGTGCCGCCAGTCGATTATGGCCAATCCACACCGCTCTGACCGTCCATTCCCCCATCCGACTATCCTATCACCCTCACGAGACCTCTCCGCACCTTCTACGCCCCTCCAATCATCTTGGTTCATCCTAGAACCAAGACTTAAGTCCTCCTCCTCCGCCACTCGCCAGAGGACCATGCAGTGCCCCATCCGGTCATCCCCTTCGCCCGCTAACGGGTTAAGGCAGTTTGCCCTCGACCCTTCTTTCTTTCTGTGCAGGTTTGAAGGTCTAAGGTCCTCATTTGGAGGTTCTAATATCGAAGCACAGCAGCTCCAGATACACTTCTTCGCCGGGGACCCTCCAGGTCCTCCCGGCCCCATCTGAGCATCCCAGTTGCTGCGGACAACCCTCGTCTTCAATTCGTCCATCTCTGCAGCACCAGAGGAGGTCCCTTGCGCGCACATTGGCCCGACGAACCTCGCCAGGGGGCTGTTCTTCTTGGAGCCTCCATTGCCGTCGATCGAGCTCCCTCGCACCAGATTAGATCATAGCCGTCCGTCTGAGGGTGGCTCCCGACCGTCGATCCACCTGAGGATCAGAACCGTGCCGTCCATCGTGATGAGGTGCCCACGTGTCACAACCGTTCGATCTGGAGGGGACGCCCATCAGCCGTCGGATCATAATAAAAGGGGTAATATCACTTAGGCCCCTTTCCTTTTTGCATTTATAGTTTAGTCCTGTAAATACTTAGAGTAGTTGTTTTTATTTTTGAATAATTGCACTTTGGACCTGGTAGTTTTAGATATTGTATTTCAGTCCCTCTGTGTGTGATGCACGTGTTTTGACACGTGAGTATCTAGGTGATTTGCATGTATGCCCTCAGGGGTTTTGGATGTTATGGTTTACATCTTTATAACAAGGAATGACATTTTAGTCCCTCTCAGTGTCAATCACGTGTGTGCCTCGTGAGACTTTGGGCTTTTTGCATGATTTGGGCTGGGGTTCTTGGATGTTCTGAATTGAATTTTTAGTTTCGAATATTGCATATATGCCCCTGTGTGTACTGAATTGAACATGTGCTGGATTTATGTGGAATTTGCACTGACACCCTTACACTTTGCAAACGTGTTCTTGTTTGGCCCTTATAAATTGTTTTTTTCACTTAGGTCCCTGTGTGATGTTGCTTGTTTATTGGTTGAATAAAATATCAACTTAACTCCAAATTTGGTGAAATTTGGACATGTGGCCCCTGCCACTGTGTAAAAAGTTCATTAGTTTTTTGGAACATTTTTTATTTATTTTTATATTTTTAAAAATTCAAAAACACCTATTTTTGCTACTGTTTCATTTATAATCAATTAAAAATATAAAACTCATATAAAAATTATAAAAAAATTAAGTATTGTTTATTTTTGTGTCTTTTAGTTTCAATCCAATTTTTGTTTAATTTGGATTTATAAAACACAAAAAAAAATAAAAAACCCTTAAAACCTTATAAAAATTTTTAAAAATTCTAAAAAATTCATAAAAATGCAATTTCTTTTTCTGTAGCTTAGTTTTTATTTATAGTTTGATATAAAATTGTCTCCAGATTTATAGGTTATTTATCTATTTTTAAATAACCTTTCAAATATGTCTGCACATTAGTTCTTTGTTTTTACCTTTTTTTATTTTTATAAAATCAACTAAAAAATATAAAAATCTGAGAAAATTACCAAAACACATGAAAAGTTATAAAACCCAAAAATAATTTTATTTTAATTTTTTGTTTTGTTTTTGAATGTTTAATAATTCCTTGATTGTGCTCTTTTCACCTTTTTTCTTATTTTCTTTATAATTTAAAATCATAAAAAATTTAAAAATCCATAAATTCCACCAAAAATCCTTTTATTTATTTATTTATTTGTTTGTTTTTCTGACATCTTCGTAGGCTCTCTGAGCCAATTCGTACTCCTTGTGTCCGACCCTGGTCGCTATACCAGGTTAAATAAATAGCGAGACCGCTATTCGGATTTTTGATTGTTTGATTTCTTTTGGTGATCTTATTATTTTCTTATTGACTGAGCCTTGTTATTCGGGTCGCAACGACCTTGATTATTTTTACCTTAGCCCGGTAGTGAGATTTCTCGGTCATCAATGATTCACATACATTAATATGTATGAGAACGTGAATACCTAGGCATCTGTTTGCAAAGATCTTTCGGATTTTTGAATTATTGAAAATGAATCACTCAACAAAAAAATAATTTGATTCTCAAACTAAATTAATTACAAAAATGTAGCAAGAGAATTTTGCTATTTATTTTACTTGTATAGCAATAGGATCGAACTAAAGGAGGCTACATATCCCGAGGATTATTCTAATAATTGAAAAATAAACTAAAAGAAAAAGGGAATTCAAATGCAAACTATTTTGGTTTTTACGAGATTTTTATATTTTTATATTTTTTTATAATTTTTTATTTTTTGATTTTTAATTTCTACTGGTTTTTTATTTTGCATAATTTTTAATTTTCAAAATAATTAGTTTTTCAAAGCAAATTTATTCACGAAAGAAACACAACTTTTTGTATTTTTTAAATATGATAAAAATATCCAAAAAGTCAAATAAAATAATTTTTTGTGTTTTGATGATTTTTTGCTATTTTAATATTTTTTAGAATTTTTAGATTATTTTAGGATTTTCAAAATTAAAAAATAGTGAATAAAGCAAATAGTGAACAGATAGGACTATTTTACGATTTTAAAATATAAAATAAACTCAAAAATCATTAATTTTTTCCCTAAATTATAATGATTTATCTATAAGCAAGAAATCACTATTTTTGTATTTTCTTTACAACTTTCTGTAATTTTTTAATTTTTTTAGTATTTTGTAATTTTTTTAGATTAAAAAATATTTAATGTAGAAAATTTGCATAGAGAATAAATATACAAAAAGAAAATTATTCTATTTTTTAAGGATTTTGACCCAATATTTGAATTTTGGGATATTTACACCCATAACCCTGAGTAATATGGTAATTACCCCAGAAACCCTGCGTAATCACGAATTACGCCTAGAACCTTGAATACATACTCCGTTCTACACCCATAACCTTCCGTTAGTTTAGTCCGTTAACTCAACCCGATATCTGAGTTAATCTAACCCATCATTGATCTAACAACTGAAATTATTTAAAAAAAGGAAAAAGAGATCGGCTTCCAGGAGGGGTGTTCCACGAGGAGAAGATGGCCGTGTTTGACTCCACGACACGGGACCGGAAGGCGTGGAGTGCCGCCCGTTCCGAAGGTGGGCAGGTAGCAGTCAGGGTGAGGAGGAGGAGGAGGGCGGGGAGGAGATGGCGGTGCTCGATTGCCATGCTTATGGTGGTGGCGGTGCCCAAGGGTGGATGGGGAGCGACGGAGCAGGGGTGTGCGGAGGAGGGGGGAGGGGACCTTTCGCGGGGAATGGGTCGCCCGGGGGTGAGCGTGAGGCGGCAGAGCAGAGGTGTGCGGGGAGGGGTGGGTTTCGCGGGGGGATGGGTAACCCAGGGGTGGGCGGCGCGGGATGGTGGGAGGGGGAGGGGTGTGGCGGGGACGAAGGGCGGGCAGGTGCTGGACCCCTGGGTGGCGCGGGAGGGGAGGAGTCGTGGGGTGGCGCGGGAGGGGGGTGTGGCAGGGACGAAGATTGGGAGGCGGGCAGGTGCTGGACGCCTGGAAGGGGGTGGCAGGGATGAGGGCGGCGCGGGGAGGGAAAGGGGGGTTCGGAGGGTGGCGTGGGAGGGCGGGGTGTGGCAGGGACGAAGGGCGGGGGGCGGCCAGGTGGGGCGGCCCGGGAGGGGTGGGGGCGGAGGGGCTTGGGCGGGCAGGAGCTGGGCGGTGGTGGGGCTCGACATCGGGTGCGGCGAGGGCGGGCAGGGTCGGGGAGAAGGAGGGGCGGGGGGGGGGGGGGTGTTCCAGGAGCGGAGTCGGGGAGGACGGGGTGCAGCCCGCTGCACCTCGGCGGTGAGGCTCCATTGTTGGGTGCAGTCGGCGACGGGGGGAGGGAGATGCCTAGAGCTCGCCAGAGGGGAGGGAGATGCCTGGAGCTCGCCAGCGGGGGGCGGGGGTGTGGATGGAGCTCGCCAACAGAGGGAAGACGGGTGCTGGAGCTCGCGAGCTTGTGGCGGGAGCGCAGGAGCTCGCCAGCGGGAGGGAGGGGTGCTGGAGCTCGGGAGCACGGGGGGAGGGGGTGGGTGTGCGGAGGCGTAGATCAGAGAGGGGCAGCTTGCCGGGGGCGAGCGGGAGGGGCAACTTTGGTGGGGAAGGAGGCATGATTTTGTTGATACAGAGAATGGCATCACATTATAATATAATGGGCTTCGAAGGGCAAAATAGTCAACATTTAACTTTTCCCGTCAAAGTTAACAGAGCATCAAGACGGAACTTGACACAAGGTCATACCATGTAAAGGTTAAACATTATTCAGGGTCTTGGGTGTAATTCGTGTTTACAGAGGGTTTCCGGGGTAATTACCATAATACTCAGGGTTATGGGTGTAAATATCCCTTGAATTTTTATGATTTTTCAAATTTCAAAAAAGGAAAATTTTGCACTTTTTGATTTTTTATAATAGAAAATGACAATAAAATGCAATGAGAAAATTATAATAGGAAGAGACAAGCAACATGAACTTAATTTGATTTTTCTAGAATTTATTGACGAATAAAAACATTTATTCTAATGATAAAAGCATGAAATTTAAAGTCAGGATAAACAGGGACCAAAAAGTAATTTTTTTGGTTTTTGCATCATAAAATAACAAGAAATAAAAATGGGGGTAAAATGCAAATTAGCCACTAATGCGTGCAAAGCACGTGACTTGGCTCTAGCAAAGGCTTCTTTGTGATTTCTGAAATCTCAGAGAGAGGAAATGCAATTTCGCCAAATAAAATAAGGTTTGAGATAGGTTCTTCATTCTTTCCGTCTTGCCCTAAATCAAAAAGGGGGGTGTCGTCCCTTTCTTCCCCCGAACTTCTGAGTGGCGGATTCGGGGTTGTGTGTGTGTGTGTGTGTGTGTGTGTGTGTGTGTGTGCGTGCGTGCGTGCGTGCGCGCGCGCGCGCGCGCGCGTGCGTGCGTGCGTGCGTGCGTGCGTGCGTGCGTGCGTGCGTGCGTGCGTGCGTGCGTGCGTGCGTGCGTGCGTGCGTGCGTGCGTGCGTGCATGCGTGCGTGCGTGCGTGCGTGCGTGCGTGCGTGCGTGCGTGCGTGCGTGCGTGCGTGCGTGGGTGTGTGTGTGTGTGTGTGTGTGTGTGTGTGTGTGTGTGTGTGTGTGTGTGTGTGTGTGTGTGTGTGCTTACAATGAAAATATGAATGGAAAAGCAGATCCGGTAAGAGGGGCGGATGGATCAAGATCTCTGGCCACCGTGTGTGTCCAGAGGTGATAGAATATGTGAGATAAAATAGGAACGTGGGTAGCTCGAAAATATGAGATGGAAGATCAGATTCAGGAGCAATTTTGATGATTGATTACCAACTACAATAAAAACTATGATCGAAAATTAAAAAAATGACAACAAAATCGAAACATGAATTAGACCTAAAAATTTTAATTAAAAGATTCAAAATAAATGATGTGGATCTCACCAAATGGGAGCGGATAGCACTATAATGGTCGACGAAAATTGCCTCGCAGTCTCCGGATGTCTTGGAGGCTAGGCACCCTTCTACCACAAGATGGCTTTTAGAGAATAGGCTCCTCTCCCCAAAAGATTGATCAAATAGAAATGAAGAAAAGCCAAATAAATAAAAAATTGAATTTAAAAAAAAGAATTAATGGGGAGCAAGAGAAAGAAAGTGGTTAATGGTGAATTAATTAAAAAATAAATTAAAATATATTTTCATAATAATAATTGTCAATAATTTAAAGGGTCATCTTAATGGTTGTTAGTTAAGGAATTAATTGAATTATATATACATATGGGATATTATTTACATTAATTAAAAAAATAAAACCATTTTCATCACTTTATTAATTTAAATAATAAGAATTATTTATTTAATTTTTTAGTGAGGGTTATTTAAGGAAATTGATTATATACATATAATGTATACATATGGAACATTATACATATAGTTAAATAAGGATTTTATTTTATGTTTTATATGTATTTTTATTTTGCAATTATAATTATTATTTAGAAAATATTTTTATTTACTACTTTTGTTTAGAAAAATATTTAATTTGTGGTATATTTATTGACAAATAAAATAATGTTAGTTTTATACAAATTTATATAGACTAAATAAAGAATGGGAAGTATTTACAAAACATTTTGTTATTTTCTGATTAAACACACTATCTCTACCGACTTTATTCCTGGTCTATCAGGTCAAGTCTTGACCTTCTCTCAGGGTTCTGGACAGCCTGTATCTATTGCATATATACAGTATTTTATTTTCTTTATTTTCCTTTATTTATTTATTTATTTTAGGTTAAAATAATAATAAATATACAATATTTACACATAGATGCAGGTTAGCAAGAATATGGATATAGTATTATATACATGTGTTTTATAATGGTTTTTAAGCTAAAATAAATGAATAAAGATGATGAAATGCATATTCATCATTCCCCTTATGCCTTACCATTGCTAGTCGCTTAGCAAATACTTATTTGAAAGAATAAGTGAATAAAAGAAAAAGAAAGGAAAAATAAAGGAGTTAGGACAACATTGAGTATTAAACTTATCTTCATAAAGTTGTAGTATGGAGATCTTTCAGACCTTTGGATTATTAGTGTGGCAGAACCTTAATAGGAAATGGATTTAAAACCTAACATCCTTCAAGTTTCATAAGACTCCTATTCAGGTCTCCTAAACAGTCAGATCAGAACAAGTCTACATACACAAATTCTTATGACTATGAATTTTTACTTGTACCATGTAAGTGAAATATAGCTCCTCATCTCAAAAGTAGCAAAGAAACAACCTCTCTCAACAAGGTAACTCTAGTCCCCCGGTCTAGCAATTCTTTCTTCGAGGAGCGGGGATATTCCCTCTGACCTAGGATTCAATTTGTACATGTGAGATTGTGTTCAATGTGCAACAAATAAACATTTCATACCACTTTCATTCGAGTCATACGATGACTATCTAGAACATACCTGATTAGGCAAGCAACTCAATTGTGATGTTGATTAATTTGTGAGTAGAGGGAGAGAGATCCACGGAGATGAATGGAGTAGAGGAACTTGATTTTATGATTTTAAAAAAAAATGAAGCACAAAATGCAAGAAACCTAAAATTCCTAAGTGTTTAGATAGATCTTATAGCGCTCAATGGTTGTGATCCGAAAAAAATGCTTGAATCCTCGAAAAATAAATTGAGAGAGAGAGAGAGCTGTCTACTTTTTGTATTTTTGTACCAGAAACAAACACATAAAAAGATTTACAAAATAAAATCAACATAATAAAAATGCCAAAAGCAAATTATGTAAGTTGCTGTGTCCCCAACGACGACGCCAATATGAAACTGCAATTTTGAATGCACTAAGAAGTGTATTTTACGAGTGGCATTGTGCACACATGAAAACTGACACATTCAGATGAAAATTCTACAACTACAAGCCAAGAAATATCATATAAGGTGTCTCCCGCCCAAAAGAGCCTGATTAGTAAGGCAAGTAGATGATTGAGCCACGGGGACTCATACATTCTACATGATTTTTTTATTTTATTTACAAAGGTATTTTCGACTTTAAAATCGCAGAATGGTCACCTATTTTTATTTTTGTTTCCAAAACACCTTAAATGTTTTGAAAACTCTGTCACTAGGTTCTAGACATCATAACGATCACACGAGAATTATTTGAGAGTTTTTCAAATTTTTCTGCTATTTTTGACGATTTAATTTTATAGAAATCTAAGAGTGTTAATTTAAATAAAACTAATTGTAAGGGTGTAATAGCAATACCATTAAAGTGCATGGATAGAAATGATAATTTTACGATTATCAATAAAAAGGACGAATTGTATATAAACTAAACAAAGCTATAAAAATGCAGAATGGTACCCGGAGGACTGAAATGGAATTAAGAAGAAAGTTAATAAAAAGGGAGCAATTATCATGAAATATAAAAATTCAAAATAAAAGATGCAGAGAATAACCAATTGTTTTCTAAAATTTCATTTACATTCAAAAAATAAAAAAAATAAAATGGTCCTTGGCATGGGGGCCAAGGACCATGGCTGGAAGAGGGCAACCAAGCGACGATGGCATGCAGAGGAGATGTGAGTGTGGTCCATTGTGAAGGAGGATAGCGAGGAGGAGGGTGACCGAGCTGCAGATACTGATTCTTCGATTTCGACCGACCTCCTACCTCTATATAGTCGATGAGGGAGAGGAGGCACAACCATCGTTGCTGTGAGGGAGGAGAAGAAGAGGCGCGGCCAGCATTGCTGTAAAGGAAGAGGAGAAGAGGCGTGGGTGGCATGTGTGTGGAAGAGGAAGAAGAAGGGTGGCAGGGGTGTGGGTGAGGTTGAAGATGGGATGATGTTAGCAATGACGCCATCCCAATTTTTTTTATTTTTTTTTGAAATGTTGACGTCAGACTGACTTCAACTATTTTGTCATGTAGCATTTTTTTCAAATGAAGAGGGGAGAGGAGAGTGTCCTCTTGGGCATCTTCCAAACTAGACCTGAAATAAATAAATAAATAAATAAATAAATAATGGTTAGAAACTTAATATGGGCATGGAGCTCTTATTTATTGACTAAAATTACCAAGATAAGACTTATAATGAGATTAAAATTGGATATTATCTACAATGATTGTTTTATGCATTTTTTATATGTTTTTGCATGGGAATATTTATGAAAAAATTAAGAAATGAAATTAGACATGAAATTAGATAAAATGCAATAGATTAGACTTAGATTTTAGTAAAAAAGAATAACAGACATGATAAATCATCGATTCAACACTCCTCATGCTCTGCCATAAAAAACCTTGAAGGCAAGGGATTTACCTCTTTAGGTGGAACCTTGAGGGTCTATACCTCATTCTTGTGAATAACTTTATTGTTAGCATTCATATTTTCGTGTCAAGATCTACTAGTGTACTTCATAGAATGAACTAAGATCATCCTCATACTCGTAAGAGATATGGATTTTATACCTTGCATGTAATTTTAGCATTGAATAACGATCCATGAAGAAGAATACCATTTCATCTCATATTAGAGGATATTTATTAAATCATATTCATAGATATTGGTTGAGTAATTAATCTAAATCTTTAAATTAACACTAGAAAAAACCCAACTAATTATGCAATAAAAATAGATTTTATTTCATGTAAGAAAACATGTAACTATTACATTATAGTGAATGGCTCATCAAGGGCTCATATATCCACCAGGAACAACCTTAAGATCATTGTCACTTGAAGTAATCAAGGCTAGTCCCTTCTTGGCAAGGTTCTATAGACCTCTTCTTAATTGCCAATGTTGTTTGATGTCTCCTTGTCTACCTTAGTCACATACATGCACGATTATAAGTTTTTCTCTTTCATACAGCTAGCCCCATCTTTCTTAATGTAGCACATTAGACATGAGTTCCAACCTCCTCATTTATCTAATAAGACTGAAGGGACAAACACCCACAACCTACAACCCTAAACACTAAAGGGTGTTTCGATAAAGGAATAAGGATGGAGAAGAGTCATAAGACATTGTTTCTTTTCAGTTGGAGGCAGAAAATAAGGACGGATAAGTTGTAGGTATTTGTTATTCTCTGTTGGGTAGGAGGGAGAGGATATGAAAGGATAAGAAGGTTATCTTAGATAAGATTGTTAAATAAATGGTAGTTACTTGTAATTTTTAGGCAAGAAAGGCCCATGATGGAGGGATAATGAGAGAAACCTTATCTACATCTCAACTCTAGGACCAAAACATCGACCATCCATAGAGAGATAAGAAATTGGAGGAATAAAGATATCCCCCATTCCTCGAACAAACACCCCTAAGCCTAACGTCTTTCGTGCACTTGCTACAACAAATCTGTGCCAGTTTTAATAGTTTTAACCTTGAAATGGAAAGAAAAACAGGACCTGCATTTGGTTCAAAGGACTTAAGGTTTTGATTCAGTAGCTCACAATTTTTCGCTATCACAATGTATACACTACATCCGAGCTTTCCTTCATGCAAACACTATAAAAGAAATCTGAGTTCAGCCAAAGTTTGCATCAAGGATGCACTGCACCAATGGACATTCCAATACCAACCATTGGCAGCTTCTTTAAAAAATTGATATGAAAATATAGTGGTAAAGGATAGCTAGAATTTTGTCAGGAGTATCTTCATCATGCAACAATGATTGTTACTTGTAGTATAAGAATGGATTAGACAATATTATGTATCCACTCCCACACATGCAACATGCAAAATGAGCATCATTAATTCCTTAACCCTGCACCATTTGATCACTATGTAAAACGTTAACTGCAGGAATCTTAACTGAATCCGTTCATTCAATAGCATTCTGGAACATGCCATTCCTCACAAGCTCTTTTTTTATTAACTTACTCCGTCCCAGCAAGCATTTATACAATTCGAATGAAGGACAGTGAAAAAATGTGTCATTTGTACAGAATCAAGCAAGATTACAGAGACCTTCCTGTTCTAGAGGTCCAGCATGGCCCCAATTTAATGCTAATATCTACTGGAAGACATACAAATTTATACGAATAGAATAATAAGCTAATGGATAATTCAAAATAAAACCTAGATGGAACATATATATGGACCACTCGCACCAAACCTTCTCTCTGCTGCCTCCATATGTACAGTTCTAGCCTCAAGTATCATCAACTTGAGAGTGAAAAACAAAGCTCGGAAATGTGGTTGTGATATCCCTGCCAGACAAGGAAAAGAAAATATCATTGGCAGGCAGAGGGTTGACACATAAATGGACTTAAAAGCTTTAAGCAACTGGAATGGCCAATTGTACAAAATAATGTAACAAAAATGAAATGGAAAAATTGATCAGCAACTTCTATATTGAGGATTAAGGCTCAAACTAGCTCCTAACAAGTTAATAGAACGTTAATGCCCTTCTAAAAAAACCAAATTAACCAATTTTGCTGAGGAACACTGGTAGTCGTACGTTGATCAACATCAACTTCAATATGTTTGAACATAGTTACATATGGATATGCCAATTGGTAAAAGTTAATGCCCTTCTAAAAAATTCAAATTAACCAATTCTGCCGAGGAACACTGGTAGTTGTATGGCGATCAACAACTTCAAGATGTTTGAACATATGGATATGCCAATTGGTAAAAGTTAATGCCGTTCTAAAAAAAATCAAATTAACCAATTCTGCCGGGAGCACTGATTGTTGTACGATGATCAACATCAACTTCAAGATGTTTAAACATAAGGATATGCGAACTGGTAAGCAACCTTAGCCATGAAATTATTTTCTTAAGCAAACAAGAATGGACATTAACATGTACAGAGAAAAGTCGATACCCCCAGATTGAAAAATCAAACATTCAGCTTAACAGGCATAAAGGGTAAGTAGATAGACAGACATGAACCACGGCACAAGTCAAAAATTGCCACATACTTGAGAAAGACATGAACCACTGCAGAAAGTCAGCTTAATTGGCATAAAGGGTAAGTAGACAGACGGACATGAACCATTGCACAAGTCAAAAATCGCCACGTACTTGAGATATTGCAAAGTCATATTTTTCAAAAGAGAGGGATGTCGTAGTACTAGACTCCGCCATTCCTCCTTGTCTATCTTTCCATCATGTTTTGTATCTGCCTCTTCAAAGGTCTGATGCAGAATAAAGAAAAAACGTTAAGTTGCAAAAGAGTGCCTGTGTTACTGGACAGTGCTGTCAAATATTACTATCACCAATCAGGACAGTTTATGGCCTAGATTCCTAATTTGTGCAGCAAAAGACCCCAAGAAACATGTTTGTTGTTAGGCATAATAAATTCCAGATTTCCAAATACCTGACATTTCATCAAAGAAGTGCCGTGGGTTTTCTAATAACCACAAAGCAACAGAAATTATAAAATTTGCAGACAAGATAAGTACCTTATCAATGATACTCTCTATGACATCATCAGAAAGATTCATTCCAGATTCAGCAAGTGTAGCTACAACCATTTGCTTGACCTGCAGCAATAAAAACTTGTCAGATACAGTATGATAGAGTGAGTGAACCCATTAATCACACAGACATAACAAGATAAAGATGCTGTAATTGAAATAGATAGTCCCAAAAGTGAAAATGATGCAACTCATGTCATGTGAGACCTGTAGGCCTCCAGATAAAACCCTTAATACACCGCAACATATCCCTTACCATTACAGCCCTCAGCTCTTTCAGGATATTTTCGTTCAGAAGTTTATTACCCAGTCCCGCTTGATCAAGCTAATACTAGTAACTTTATACTAGTTACTGTGTCTCTCCTTGTTATCATCTATATTGGTACACAACCTGCATACTGGTACATGTTAGTGTTATGTTATTTATTTCTATCATCTTGTTTCTGTAATTTACCCATAGAGCTTTTCTCCTATATAAGAGAGCTCTAGGGTTAGATGGAATGTAATTCTTTTCATTCTCTCCAACATGGTATCAGGGTGACGGTCATAGACCGGAGCCTGTGCCCTAATTCCTCGTCCCCCCCCAAAAGCCTCACACGCTGCCGCCGCCACCTCAAGCCCAGCCATCTTGCGCGTCTGCGCCATCGCGCATCTATCCCTCGCGCGTCTGCACTCTCTCTCTCTCGTGCAGCTGCGCCTGCACCTTCACGCGCATCTGCGCCCTCACGCCCTCGTGCCCTCACGCGCATCTGCACTCGCTCGCGCGGTCTGCACCTCTCGCGTGTCTGCGCCTTCTGCTCCTGCCGTGAGCCCTAGTGCCTCCTGCACGTGGTTGTAGCGCCTCCTGCACGGCTACATCCTAGCGCATCCTGTGCGTGGTTGTGTTCCTGCGAACACCTGATCTCCAGCGCATCTGTGCGTGCGTTCTAACTCGTCAGAGGAACCCTCAAGGCATGGAAGGAGTTGTGGTATGAGTCTACGTCCACAACTGCCTTCATATATGTCCACGTAGACATTATTGTCTAATCGTGTAACCCCAATCGATAGATATTGTTGTCATCATGTCAGACAACAAGGTAGATCTTCCATCCCTGGATGCCTTCAAAGGTCCAGCACCCGTTGTGAAAATGGATGGAACAAACTATGAACTGTGGGCCATGCAGTTCATGAGTCTGATGCAGTGCAATGGCAAGAAGCATATCCTCACACAAGAGGAAGCTAGAAGACGGGGGTTAACGCCTCATGGGAGGCCGATGATGCCTATGCACGTGTA
The DNA here is from genome assembly GCA_037367405.1 of Ottelia alismoides. NCBI lineage: Eukaryota > Viridiplantae > Streptophyta > Magnoliopsida > Alismatales > Hydrocharitaceae > Ottelia > Ottelia alismoides. Next base: position 40,224 of record JAZKJV010005638.1, read on the forward strand.
TGGTTATCTGGCACGGTATCTATGGAGATAGCCAATGACATTCTGAGTCAGCCCACGACAAAGGCTATGTGGGATATCCTTGCTGCTACATATTCTCCTGCAAAGAACGAGTCGAAGATTCTGCACCTTCAGCATGACATCTTTACTTCGGAACAGAACGGTCGCCCTCTTCATACCCTGTATACCTCTTTAAGGGGTATGTTTGAGAAGTTACATGATTATATTCCGTTGACAGCTACACCGGAACAACTCAAAGCATATAGAGACTCAGTGATGACAGGAGTATTTCTAGCAGCACTTGATCATGAGTATGATGCCGCCAGAGCACAGATCCTTACCGATGCTACCATACCTCCTATTGAGGAGGCATACCGTAGGTTGAGTAGACTCTCCATATCTCATGGTGGATCACAGTTGTCTCAGACGTCCTCAGCCATGGCAGCATCCCATGGTAGGGGAGGACCTCCACAGTTTCGAGGTCGAGGTGGCTGTGGTAGGGGAGGGGGTACCAGACCCCCTCGACAGCCGTGTGCTTACTGTCGCAGAACAGGTCACACTGAGGAAACATGCTATTCCAATTTCCTACTACTACAACACGTGTTGCAAAGCAGACTTAGCAGGAAGGGGGTCCTTCACATGTCTTTGATCAGAGGTTTGATGATCTGGTGCCGCGACTTAGAGAGATCATGCCTAGACAGGGGTCAACAAGTTCTTCAGGATCTTCGGAGGTAGCTGCATCAGCATCAACATCCACGTCAGGTACAACATATGCTCTTATTAGTTGTTACAGGGCAGACATATCAGAGTAGATCATGGATTCAGGAGCATCTCACCATCTATGTGGTGACAAAAGCCAGTTGAATATCAGAGTAAGAAACAAACCGTCGTTGCTCGATCCAGTGCAGAATCAGAATATAGGGCAATGACCCAAGGTATGTGGGTTAAATCTGTCTTGACTGATTTAACTATTGAAGTACCTCTTCCTATGCATCTTAAATGTGATAATCAGGCAGCTTTGTTTATAGCTAATAATCCAGCCTTCCATGAAAGGACAAAGCACATTGAAGTGGATTGTCACTATACTCGTGATCTGATTCAAAAGGGGCTCGTCTCGACATCTTATGTATCATACAGAGATCAGATTGCAGACATGTTTACAAATGCTCTTGCTAGAGGTCCATTTCATCATTGTTGTTCCAAGCTGAGCATGTTAGATATATATGCTCCAGCTTGAGGGAGAGTGTTAGAATAGTTATGTTATTTATTTCTATCGCCTTGTTTCTGTAATTTACCCATAGAGCTTTTCTCCTATATAATAGAGCTCTAGGGTTAGATGGAATGTAATTCTTTTCATTCTCTCCAACAGTACACAAACACTGCGCACGGAACTTCTCTTACTTGAGTTTTGCTCGTATCTTACATGCAGACCACTCTTAACATTATGGCACCATCCCTCCCTTCTAGAGTAGAGCACAATAATCTGAAATATCTGCAGCCATAATAATATCAAAACATGGATTTACATGGTCAAGACAGTCAGGATTATCACCCACCCCATGAGAGAAGCAGCCTTATAGCCACTTTTCTTCATTGAACTTTGACACTGAAACATATGGCACATGTCCCTGAATATATGCTCCACTGAACGCCATTATCAATAGATGTGTTAGACTAAACATGGTAGACGGATCTTGGCAAGATCCAACGATCCAATATACTTAACTCTCCACTACTCTCAACATTTCCCTCATGTTGGAGCACAGAACACTTGAATTGCACAAACTGAGATCTCCCACTCACACCAATCACATGACTACAACCAACTCGACTCAACACATGCTTCTCTTGTTGTCAACAATGATGATGTTGTAGCTCGAGCCTTGTTGGTTAGTATGATGTATTAGAGGACTTGAGTTTCAGAAGAATGATCCACGGGCAACTGAGTATTAAGAATGCTCTCATACTCTACAAATTCTATTAATGAGATTCTATTACATTAACGGATAATTCTGGCCCATGTGTCTCTTTAGCAGAAGACAATTTAATCTCTTGAAAGGGGTGAAACAAAGGTGGTTTTTCTTATACATAGATTTCAAAATCAGGCATCCCTTGTATGGAAACAAGAATATAACTCAGACACGCCTAATTAAGCTGGAGTTGGAAAGGTCATATTTTTTTTGCAACATGATGGGGAAATTGATGGAGATATTACTAATAGAATAAATGTAGGCTGGCTTAAGTGGAGAGGAGCCTATGCTGTGCTCTGCGATAAGAAAAATCCTTTAAAAATTAAAGGAAAGTTTTACGAAGCAGCTGTGAGACCTGCTATGCTCTATGGATCTGAATGTTGGCCTGTGAACCATAGACATGTGCAGAGAATGGTTGTAGCAGAAATGAAAATGCTAAAGTGGATGCATGGACACACACATCGGATTCGGAATGAGGCAATCAGAAAGAAAGTTGGTGTAGCTCCGATCGAGGATAAGATGCGAGAAAACCGCTAAAGATTGTTTGGTCATTTGAAAAGAAGATCAACTGATGCACCGGTTAGGAAATGCGAGTGTTGGGATACTGAGCCGGCTAAGAGAGGGTGAGGACGGCCTAAGAAGTGTTCGAAAGAGACTATACGAAGGGATCTAAGTTTTTTGGATATAAGCCCGAAATTGACCCAAGATAGATCTGAATGGAGGCGAAGAATCCATGTAGCCAACCCTACTTAATTGTAGGAAACGACTTTGTTGTTGTGGTGGGAAGGATCTCCTTTAGAGATCCATCTAATATATATATATATTGGAGCATAAGTTGTAAGCGCCTATTGTGTTGTAGCAGGGTAAATGGATCCTGGAGGAGATCCATTTACCCCATCCTGTGTTTAGTCCCATATCGCCCAATGGTGGGACTTGGAGGCTCTGGGAAGGCTATATAAGGAGCCCCAGACCTCCTGTACTCATTGAGAAAAGTAATAGAGAAACACGCCCCGTAGAGGGCTTCTCCCGTGGTTTCATCCCGCTCCTCATGGAGTTGGGTTCCACGTAAAAATCCCACGTTCTTTTCGTTCTTTATAGTTTATTCCATGTTTCCGCTTCCGCTTCCGATTTTCTAACATGGTATCAGGGGGAGTAGACCCACGGCGGCGCCTCCTCTGCTCGCGATTGCCTCTCTTCTTCAGCCCTGGCGAACCCGCAGATATGGCGAGCCCCAGCCATTCGACCTCCAGGCGGCGATCCTCCTTCCTCGCCAGCAGCAGCGGCGCATATGGCGCCATCGCAGCACCCAAGTCTGCCCCCAGTAGGCGGCACGGGCTCGTCCACGCGTGCCCATCTCTCGCAAACGGCGCGCTCGAAGCCCCATCGCACGGGTGCAGGTGCGACTCCGGATCCCCAATCGGGGAGGCGGCGTGGCGATTTTCCAAGAGAAGGCGGGAACCCTAATTAGGGTTGCGGTTTTATCCATGGCCATTATTAGTGCTGGGCCCAAGTGGGCTATATTATCTTTTGGTCCAAGTGGACCACGTCTCTTTGCATTAAAAAGAAGAGAGAGAGAGGACACGTACAAACAAAAAAAAACCGTACGAAAAAAAAATGAGGGAGCCGTTCATTTAAAGGGGGAGTTGAGAGAGAAAGCCCAAGGGGCTTGGTTTTTTTTATATATTAAAAAAAATCTGTGTTATTAGTGGAGAGCCCAGCCGTATGTGTTGAAGGTCAGGATTTTTTAAAAAAAAGAGGCGCGTACAAGAAAAAGCCGTACGCAAAAATTTCCAAAAAATAAATTGCAAAAAAAGGGAGAGCCGTAAAAAAAAGGATGAAACGGCCAGCGCTATGATTTGAGAAGCAAAAAAAATGCATGAAAAGCCGAAAAAAAATGCCAACGGCTTAAAAAAAAAATCGAAAAAAAATGATGATGAATGTTTTGATAGGCCGACAAATGTGTGATTCGGCTAAGTGATTTTGTTTTCCCCATGTCATTGTCTTCCCATTATTATTTTGTTTTCTCCCCATTATTATTGTCTTCTCCCAACTTGGTCGATTTCTCTGTTTTCCGACCAGTATGGGAGAAAGGGGGAGTATATGTAGAGTCACAGGTTGTATTCAGATCCGGATTGTCAGATCTTCCAGATTCAGATGCCAGTCTCCAACCAGTCATATTTTCCAGACTCTACAGATGATCAGTTGTTCAGACTCGACGATTGATTCCGAGTCACAAGTTTGACCGTTCAGTTTCAGACTCGACGATCAGTGTTCCGAGTCCAAGTTCGAGGCACTCCATGATGAGAGGCCCAGTTTCGAGATCTCTAGAGAGAGACTCCGTTTTCAGACACGCATATGATTGCAGTCATTGTTCAGATGAGCATATGTTGACATCATTGTCAGAGGTCCCCATCATTCTTCTAGTTGTCAGGCCAGAGTTTTCATGTGAGCCATAGGGACTGCAGAGCAGAGGACCATTCCCTTGAGGGCAAGGGTTTTCATGTGGTATCATAGGTACACCAGAGCAGTGCACCATTCTCTGAGCCAGATGGGAGAGACCCAGTTCTCCGACGAGGAGACTTCAGGCGCAAATTCAGACTCGATGGTCAGATTCCGAATCTTCAGTTGACTCACACTCCAGCCCGTTCGTCCTCCTCACCTGCACGGCATGAGAAGCAACGTCCTCGACTGCAGCATGTGCGCGTTGGGTTGATATTGTCCGTAGTGTCTTGTAGCGTTAAGTTGAGTTTCTGTCTGTTTGTCCAAGCTGAGCATTGCATGCTCTAGCTTGAGGGGGAGTGTTGGAGCATAAGTTGTAAGCGCCTATTGTGTTGTAGCAGGGTAAATGGATCCTGGAGGAGATCCATTTACCCCATCCTGTGTTTAGTCCCATACCGCCCAATGGTGGGACTTGGAGGCTCTGGGAAGGCTATATAAGGAGCCCCAGACCTCCTGTACTCATTGAGAAAAGTAATAGAGAAACACGCCCCGTAGAGGGCTTCTCCCGTGGTTTCATCCCGCTCCTCATGGAGTATGGTTCCACGTAAAAATCCCGCGTTCTTTTCGTTCTTTATAGTTTATTCCATGTTTCCGCTTCCGCTTCCGATTTTCTAACAATATATAAAGAGGAATACATAAAAAATTACAATCGCCAACATTCGAAGAGGGCCTTGGCAAGCCCTAGGACATTTTCAAAGTAAAATCTCCATCCCTCAAAGACCACACCATTCCTAGCCAAACATATCGATCAAATAACCGCACAAGCCTTTGTTCTCCCTTTCTCAGAGCCAGACCACCTTCTACTGAGCGACTCCCAGAACGAGCCCCTATCACTCCAAACCAGACCCGTGATATTTGCATTCTGCCAAATCTCTATCGATCTTGAGCACCTAAAGAATAGATGATCTATGCCCTCCATTTGGAACTCACATCTTCTACACCCCTCCTCTGCGGCTGGAAAGATCCTTGCCCTTCTGGCCGACGTTAAGATCCGCTTCCTCCTCAGTAGCCATAAAAACACCTTCACCCTAACTGGAACCATCTAGCTCCAAATCTTCGCACAGTCTAACGAGAGTTCTAAATCCATATCAGGTAAGTGAGCAGAAAATACTTTGTAAGCCTTCCTGATAGAGAAGGAATCATCTCTCCAGCACCAAGAATCCCTCCCATCCGAAGGCGCGTCTACTTTAGCCATCCTAGTAGAGAGATCCAAAAACTCCTCAACCCTCTGATCAGACAACTCTGCCACAAAACCAGGCGTCCACGAGCCACGTGACCAAACTTCTGCCACAGAAGCGTTCTTGCGAAAAGCCAAAGCGAACAGTCTGGGGTAAAGATCACACACCGCTCCCTCCTCTAACCAGTCATCAGTCCATAATCGGAAACCAAGTCCGTTACCCAATATCGGGCATAAGGACCCAGATAGATCCGCGAGGACAGAACGCACCCCTCTCCGGAAGGTAGTTAGCGACGAAACACAATCTGCCTGGGCCGTCAAACATGAGGAACACCATAAACCGATCGAACCATGTTTGAAAAGAGATCACTCCCGATTCCCCGGATTTTCAAAACCCAACTTGCCAACAAAGCCTTGTTCATGTCTCCAATCCGAAACACTCCCAGCCCCCCACTCTGATCGACGTGGTCACAGTCGACCAAACCACCAAAGTGAGACCCAAGTCCTTCTGAGTTGATGCCCAGAAAAAAAACGATGCATCAATGACTCCAACCTCCTGCGAACACCCACCGATAGGATTCTAAACGAAAATAAGAAGACATGAATAGTTGAGAGCACTGCCTTGAGCAAAACAAGTCTTCCACCTCTCGATAGCAAGGCCGCCTTCCAACGAGGCAACTTTCTCTCCAGCTTCTCAACAAGAGGCAACCAATCGATCTGCTTAAGCCTTCCAGTCAACAACGACAACCCAATACACAATGGGCAGGGTCTTCTTCTCCATCCCAAGATCTCCCCACAAGATGCTGAATACATCGAAGTAAGGTTAAAGGGTATGCTAGAAAATAGGAAGCAGAAGCGGAAATGATAAACATAGTATAATCTAGAAAGAATAAACTTGAAGAACACAAGAATTTTACGTGAAACCCTACTCTCTAAGGAGCGTGATGAAACAACGGGAGAAGGCCTCAAAGGGCCAAGTTTGTCTATTGACTTTCTCAAGATTGCAAAAAACGGTATGCGGTATTCAATCGGTAGGGTCATTGATTATTGTTTAAACGTGTGCGGGAGTTTAAACGGAAATTAAACGGGTTATGCGGTTTTGTATTTTTAATTAATAAAAAATAAGTACATATACATAATTAATAAGAAACATAACTAAATTATAAAATATAATCACATATTCACAATATATATCAAATATTGTCATATTCAATGTTTTTTTCCTATCAATTGTAAAAAATAGTATAAACAATTAGAATCCATAGCCAATGTTTGGAATCTCGATTTCGATTTACGAAGATAAACAACAAAAGGAATAAAGCGAACAATCTATATCGGATATCTAGAATCTAATATCTATAGAGTTGTTTCATCTCCATTACACAAATCGAAAGGGCCCATGTTAGGGAGAAAACAAACACATTCTTGGAAGGTTGATGTAAAAAACGGGGTTTAAACGGCGTTTAAACGGCCGTTTAACGCTGATTAAGCGGCCTGGCCGCATATGTGCCTGGCTGGGCATAGTCGGTGTGGTCCAGGCCCGCATGCGTTTAAACGGTCATTTAGGCCTTTTTTACATCCCTGGACTTTCTCAATGGATACAGGAGGTCTGGGGCTCCTTATATAGCCTCCACAGAGCCTCCAAGTCCCATCCAAGTCCCACCACTGGTAGATGTGGGACTAAACATATGGATAGGTTAAATGGATCCTGGAGGGATCTATTTACCCATCTCCCTCAAGTGACGCATACAACCAAGTACTCCAACACTCCCCCTCAAGCTGGAGCATGTAATGCTCAGCTCGGACAAACAAAAAGAAACTCAACTCACAATACATGACACTACAGACAATATCAACTCAACGCCCACAACTATTGTTGTCGAGGACGTTGCTTCTCATGCCGTGCAGGTGAGGAAGACGAATGGGCTGGAGTGCGAGTCTACTGAATCTCCTCATTGGAGAGCATGTACTATGTACTGCGCTTGTCAGAGTCACTACAACTGGAAATGAATCTCCTCATCGGAGTACTCTGGCCCGCCACAACATGTCGACAACTGCTCCATCTCTGAAAAGGACCGAACTGAAAGGTTGTGGAGTGCAATCCTCTTTGGAGTCCACGGCCACTGGAGAATGTAGTCTGAAGAAGTCTCCTCGTCGGAGAACTAGATCTCTCCCATCTGGCACAGAGAATGGTACTCTACTCTGAAGTCCCTATGATATCACATGAAAACCCTTGCCCACATTGCATAGGGAATGGTCCTCTGCTCTGGAGTCCCTATGACTCACATGAAAACTCTGGCCGAAACAACAAGAATGATGTGGACCACGAAACTGAAGATCGCACATTCGTGCGTCTTAAACTGCAGACTCGGAAACTGACGTCGAGTCTGAACATCTGACAAATGTAGAGTCTGAACAATCCGGCTGGTCTCACAAATATGAAATATGGAGAATCTAGATCTGTTGGGAAAAATGAATGAGTTGTTTATTCCATAAGCCCTAGGCTCTCTTATATAGGAAAGTAGCCTATGGGTAAATTAAATAAAGCATACAGCTGAAAATAAAAATAACAGAGAGACACACAGAAGACTAAAATATGCGTTAACACTCCCCCTCAAGATGGAGCATAGATATCGATCATGCTCAGCTTGGATGCGCACTTCTGGAATGGGCCTCGTAGTAATGCCTTGGTGAATATATCGGCAGTTTGATTCTCTGAGGTGACATGAGATGTAGCAATGAACCCCTTCTGAATCATGTCATGTATGAAGTGACAGTCAACCTCAATATGCTTGGTCCGCTCATGGAATGCTGGGTTGTTTGCAATGAACAAGGCGGACTGATTATCACATTCCAAGTTCATAGGAAGTGGTACATCTAGACATAGATCTGTAAGTACAGCCTTCACCCACATCATCTCTGTGCTAGCCTGGGCCATAGCCCTATATTCGGATTCAGCACTAGATCTGGCTACCACCGTCTGTTTCTTGCTCCTCCATGAGATTAGAGAATCTCCAACATAGACTGCAAACCCCGAGGTGGACCTCCTGTCCTTGGGACAACCTGCATAGTCTGCATCCGCACATGCTGAGATAGAAATCCCTTTTCCCTTCTTGAATAACAAACCTGCACCTGGAGATGATTTGAGGTATCTAAGTATCATATGTATGGCATCCATATGAACCTAGCATGGTTGCTCCATGAACTGCCTCACAGGACTCACTGCAAAGGATATATCGGGCCTAGTGATCGTGACATACAACAGTTTGCCTACCAGTTCTCTGTATCTTCTCCTGTCCACCTCCTTTGTGTCATCATCATAGAGCTTCATGCTGGGGTCCATTGGTGTCGTAGCAGGCCGACACCCAAGCATGCCTGTTTCACTCAACAGGTCCGTAACATATTTTCTCTGCGACATTACTAATCCATACGGATTTCTAGCAAATTCCAGCCCCAGAAAATATCTAAGAACTCCAAGGTCCTTAGTGACAAATTCGCTCCCCAACTTTTCTTTCGCCTGCTTTATGCCTTGATCATCATCTCCTGTAATCAAGATGTCATCTACGTAAACCATAATTGCAATAATACCTCTTGAAGTCTTCTGTACAAACAAGGAATGATCAGCATTGGAGCGTTTGCATCCCTGTTTTTCAAAGAGGTCTGAGAGCTTCTAAAACCATGCTCTGGGGCTTTTCTTAAGGCCATAGATAGCCTTATGAAGTCTGCACACCTTGGAACACTCCCCCTCAACAGCAAAATCGGGTGGCTGTTGCATATAGACTTCCTCCTGTAGGTCTCCATATAAAAACGCGTTCTTCACATCCAACTGATATTGCGGCCACTCTCAATTGACTGCGACTGACAGCAAAATCCGGAGAGTGGAATGGCGGGCTACCGGCGAGAATGTATCAAGGTAATCCACCCCGTATGTCTGTGTAAAACCACGTGCAACAAGGCGGGCCTTGTATCTGTCAATACTGCCATCTGCATTTTGCTTCACCGTAAACACCCATTTGCAGCTCACCGGGGTGACATCTGGAGGTATAGGAACTAGACTCCAAGTTCCCCTAGATTGAAGTGCCGCCATTTCCTCCTCCATTGCTAGACACCATCTACTGTCCTGCAGAGCATCTTGATAATTCCGTGGAATATCTACAGCTGACAAGGCCACCACAAAGTTCCTGAAATCCCCAGATAGTCGCTCAAATGACACAGAAGCTGCCGATGGATATGTAACGCAGCTCCTCTTCGATTTGCGTATGGCAATAGGAACATCTAAATCAGTTGTGTCCTCATCTGGCCCCTGCAACATATCCTGCTCAGAAATATCATTAGATCCATCAAGAGAAGTATCTTCAGTACATACCATAGGCGAGCTAGGAGATGAGTCATGACCATGAGCTGGAGGAGGCCTGCGGGTATAGTGGAACGCTAGTGGTGAGACGGGGATTTGTGGTGGTGGTGGTGGCGATGGTGGTGACGGTGCTGGAGGTGGTGGTGTCATGTATATGGCGTCGGTAGTCAGTGGAGGTAGCTGCTGATCACCTGAGGATGAAAAATACATTACGGATTCAAAAAATGTAACATCTGCACTAACCATATACCGCCTACGCAGAGGATCAAAACACTTGTACCCCTTTTGAGTTCTGGAGTACCCAACAAACACACACTTAACAGCCCTAGGAGAGAGCTTGTCAGTACCAGGAGACAACTGGTGGACAAAGGCGACTGAACCAAACACTCGGGGAGTAAGGGAAAACAAATCCTTCCCAGGATAGATAATGGAAAAGGGAATCTGTTCATCCAAGACAGAGGACGGCATACGGTTAATTAGGTAACATGCAGTGAGAACCGCGTCACCCTAGTAAGAATAAGGAACATGACTCTGTATAAGAAGTGATCTTGTGACATCTAGTAGGTGGCGATGTTTTCTTTCATCAATCCCATTTTGTTGAGAGGTATAAGCACAAGATGTTTGATGTATAATCCCTTTTGAAGAATAGTAGTTGGCTAGGACATGAGTGCACAGTTCTAGGGCATTTTCACTTCTTACAAACTTCACAGATGTAGAAAAAACATTTTGAATTTCATTCAGAAAATGGATAATAATATCGCCTGCTTCAGATTTATTTTTCATCAAAAATACCCATGACACACGAGAGAAGTCATCCACAATAACTATATAAACCTGTGTCCCTGATGATCAGGTACACGACTCGGACCCCAAATATCAATATGAAATAACTCAAACTTGGAGGTACTACTCCAACCTGGACGACTGGGAAAGGTAGACCTGTGATGCTTTCCCAACTGACAAGCCTCACATTGGATAGATGTGTGAGGAAGACCCTGGGGTAACACACGACGCAACTTCTGAAGCGGTAGATGCCCAAAGCGCAGATGCCACAGCAAAGGAGATACTGGTCCAGTGGGAAGGGATGAGGTTCCAGCGAATGGAGTCTGATTTAGGCGGTAGAGGCCTCCTTGCTCATTGCCACGACCAATCACGTTGCCCGTACGGATGTCCTGAAAAATAAGAGAAGATGGATCAAAAATTGCCCGACATTGTAAATCCTTCGTAATCTGACTGATTGACAACAAATTCATTGAAAAGTCAGGTGCATGTAGCACATTCTTGAGCTGCATAGAAGATGTCAGTCTAATCTCCCCCTGACCAGCAATGGGAGAATGTGTACCATTGGCAATGATCACTGTTCGGCTTGGAGGAATATGAGAATATCCTGTAAGTAAACTCTGATCGCCACATAGATGATGTGTAGCGTCCGAGTCCATAATCCATGGTAATGTATCTGATCTACTAATAAATGCAAGTATGCTACCTGAAGCACTGGTAGACGCAGAAGCAGAAGCAGCAGCATCAGGTTGACTCTCAGTAGTAGGTGCTGGGCCAGATGGGGGAATAATGCCCCTTAGACAGACAACTAGATCATCGAACTACTGATCCAAAGTAGCAGCAGATGGAGGCTATCTGCTCAGCGACTCGTGCAGATGCAGGAAATCCATGCTTCGAGTAGCATGTGTCTTCATTGTGTCCAACGCGATGACAGTAAGTACATGTAGGCCGAGTGCGGCCTCCTCTGCCACGAGGTCCACGTCCACGGGTCTGATGATGAAATCCACGACCCCTGTTGGCGGCCATGGCTGAAGTATTCTGATTCATGGCCGTGGAAGGAACGGTGATACTGCTCAGTCTATGAAAGGCTTCCTCCATGGGAGGAATAGTAGAGTCGGCCAAGATCTGGGATCGTGCTGCCTCATACTCTGGATCAAGTGCAGCAAGGAACACGCCCACCATAGTCGCATTCCGATATGTCTTCTGCTGTTCTGGCGTGGCTGTAAGAGGCATGAAGCTGTAGAGCTTCTCGAACATCCCTCTCAGGGATGTGTAGAGTGAATGTAGAGGACGACCATTCTGCTTTATAGTGAATATATCATGCTGGAGTTGCAGAATCTTTGTCTTGTTCTTCGCCTGCGAATATGTTGCCGCCAGAATGTCCCACATATCCTTGGTCGTGGGTTTATGTAGAATGTCATTGGCAATCTCAATTGCCAACGTACCAGATAGCCAAACCTTGGCGTATGCGTCATCGGAAGAAGCATTTACAATATCAATTGAATTTAATTTTTTTTAGTATTGTAAAGCTAAGCTGCTGCTTATAGTAAAAAAATATAAGTGTATATAATATATTTGCCATTTTAGGCAAATATAATTTAAACTAGAAGTATTTTTTTATTGAAGGCCTAGTAACCCCAAGGACCTAATATTTTGTATCATATGTATTGGAGGGTTTCTACACATATGTTTTCTTTTATACTCAATACAACCAACTGAGTAATAATCACACTCTCACCCTTATAAAGTTGCATAGTTCCTTATAAAGGCCTCTTTAGCTAAGTATCCAATAAGGCTCATTGTTCCTGTTTCTTTTAAAATTAATAAACAAAATTCTGGTTGAAATGAAGCTTATCGCTCCTGTTTCTCTTAGAAAAAAATATAATAACCAAGTAATAGCTATTTCTTTGACAATTGCTAGAGTTTAATGGCTGAAGAATGTGTACTGGAAGTTAAGAAAAAGGGTTGTTGGAATATTATACATCCAGGCCACCATCTGTATATTCGAACACTGGAAGTTATATATATTTATATATAAAGAAAACTAAAGCCGACCCTATTTAATTATGGGAAAGGGCTATGTTGTTGTATATATATATATAAAAAAAACTAAACTACTCAAGAACTATGTAAGAATGTTTACCTCATTAATACCAATAAAGGAATGCAATAATGGGGAGGTTGTCCTTCCAAATGCACTATTATGATAAGGAGTTCAGATCTCTACATTCATTATTTGGGAAAGAATGATATCATGACCAAAAAGGCAATAGATGGATAATGTGCTCTTATTATGGGATTGTTAGGGAACCTTGTCGATCAATATGCGCCAATATTTGTTTATGACTTTTAACCCACCAAAGATGGTATATGGAATTTTGTGTATCATGTGCATGTGACCACCAACATGGAGTAGTTCTCTTATAGACGTTGATTATTATAGACTGCCCATGTGTATGTTAAACCAAGGAAGGAAATATCGATATCGATATCGTTTCGATACAATGTCGATACCGATATATCGCCGATATATCGACGCATATCGCCGAAACCCGGTATCCATTAGGCATTTTCTCCTGTCGATACCCGATATCGTCCATATCGGCGATATATCGCTGACCTGTCGATACCGATATATCGTCGATATATCGACGATATATCGCGATATGGCGATCCCTGTGTTAAACGTAAGGAATGATAACACCTCAATTTCACAACAAAAATAAGTAAAAAAGGGATGCATCTATAATTGAAATACTCTGGTATCTATACTCTGGTATTTATGCACAGAATAGATTAGTCGTCAAAAAAAACTACAATAAACCATTTATCTAACTTGGACCATCATAAATTCAGGAAGAAAACTTCTCTTGGATCATCCACAAATATTGATCACTATTGATAAAAGTTATGGACAAAGGACCTAAATCTATTTAGTCAACCACAAAAGTTGAATAACCAAGAAAGGAAAGGTAGTGGTGAATCATTAATTTATTATGCTAGTCATGGTGACCTTTACACATGACTGTACGAGGGCGCGGTGACCCTCAACTGGGCGGGAGAATAGGAAGCCCAATTAGGGCAGCGGCCGCCAAGTGCGTGGGTCTAGGATCCCAGTCCCTTTTCGGTTTTTACGTGAGCTCGCAATGTTTTTACGCCTCCTTGGGATCCCGACTTTAGACCAGTTCCGCTGACCCTTGTTTTAGGATACCCAGGCGGGGGATCCTCGATTTTAATTTTTCGTACGAGCTCGGTTGCCCGTTACCGGTCGGGCTGTTTTTCTAGAGTGACTTTTCCGGAAAGTCCCTCTCACCCGTCTTAGTGGCGTAGTTTTGGAGTAGACCTATCCCTCTACTGGACCGTCCTTCCAACTAGAGGGCGAGACGGAAGAGCCATTTGTAGGCTTCCTCACCGCTTGAGTTTTACTTTCGCCAACAGACTGGGCGATTCTACATCCAGATCATCCATATCTACATCTACATCTAAATAATCAAGAGTTACATCTGAGAGAGTTACCGTAAAGGTTTGGAGGAAATTACAATTAAAATTGAAATGATTAGAAGTGACTTTAATCTGATTCGAAATCCCTATAAGTTAGTGGACGTGTTGGGAACTTAGTTAGGATGCATTACGCAACACCGCATGCCTACGGAGGCCCCCCAACCCTAAGGTACTTTTAATACCTTAGAGTCATAGTGTGAGGTTACACACAGACCAAGACCACAGACTATCCACTAACTTAAAAGGAGTAAATAGAATTAAGGATCAAATCCATCATCATCATATCAATCCATTATCGAAAACCATGACATAATCTCAAAGACAAGAAATTAGCATTTTCATGTGCCATCAAGTTCCGCAACATGATCTCCAAGACCCAAAATCATGATCTTAAAACGCAGGAAATCATTATATGTTAGGGTTTGTCATCTGAACTTTATATATATATATATATGGGATGAATGGGAAAAAGGGGTGAACAAGTGAACTTAATACCAAACAGTTAAAAACCTTTTACTTATGCAAGTAGATGTAAATTGTACTTGTTCCACCTTTCTACTTGCTCTCTTTTGCACATGATAAGTTACTTGATAATTATTTTAAACTGCGGATTAGTATTCACAATTGTGACTCCTCTTCTTCCTTGCAAGCATGGCAGGCAAGAGGCCTACTGATTAGTAGTTGTTCATGCTTCCAGGAGACAGGGTATATACTAGAAGGTATGATTTCTTTTGTCTCAGTTTTTGGTTCGGTTGATAATGTAAAATGTTTTCTTCTGTTCAGTCAGATTTTTTTTGGGATATTGTATGTACTAGCAGACATTGTACATGTTGTAAAATTATATGGAAATTAATGAAATGAATTTCTGCTGTCATTTGTCTCTTTTAGCTTGTGGTTATGATCGTGGCTGTGAATGTCATGTGGAAATATAAGCGCGCGAAAATTTTTCCATGTTTTTCTGTAGCTTATGCAAATCTCATGTGAATGGAATATTGCGAAATGTGCCGTAAACGGGTACCTGGATCCTAAGGGGTTCACATTTTTTGGTATCAGAGCAGTGGTACCCCGATACGCACATTCGCGATTCTGATCGCATTAAGTTCTCGGATAATGACAGTCTTTCGACTTGTCGTGAGTCCGAGAAGGGAAATATGACATTCATATTCAATAACCACAGATGTCACCAATTTCATTAATTTTCATACTATATCCCAAGAAGAGAAAAATCATTTATGATAAGTATCTCCAAATGGTACTTTTACGACTAATTATGGTTCTCATGCAGAACCATAGCATCCAGACCAGGCCAGGAGACAACTGACCAGCTAGCACACATACTAACTGCTCTTATCGAGCTTTCCATGTTCTATTTGATTCTGGTGCGACGCATTCTTTTCTTGCTTCGAGGCTACTACCTTCTTTAGGTAGAGTCGCAGAGACTCTTTCTTCCTCATATCATATACGAGGGTCAGGTGGCCAGTTGTTTATCATTTCCCTGATAGTCAGGCAATTGCTCGTACTGATTTGCGGTCACCAGATGATCGTAGATTGTCTACTCTTACATCTTGAAGAGTTTGACTTGATTTTTGGCATGGATTGGTTATCCACTCATCATGCACTTATTGATTGCTTTAGGAAGACGGTTGTCTTCCGAATTCCAGATCTACCTAAGTTCACTTTTGATGGTTCTATACATGATTCTACCATGGAGTACATCTCGGTATTGCGAGGAAAGGCGCTTCTAGTAGATAGTAGAAAGAAGCCACCTAGCTTTCTGACCGGAGTGACGCAGCGACTGATATTATAGAACCTAATTGAGATTATAGATATCTAGTTGCGGGGGCAAATCTTTAGCGAGTCAAAAGTGAAATATCCGAATATATCAAAAGAAAAGAAATCTCAAAGAAATTGAGAGGATTGCCAATCTTTCCCCGAGACGGACCGCTCTCTGCGAGCCCCTAGCTGCTTAACTCCTAGCTCAGAGTCCAGGACATTCGGGGAGTCAAAGATTTGCTGGGAATTCCGGATCGAAGAAGAGGAAGATCAAAATATGGTGCAGAAAAACAAAAAAAGAGATGAATTGAAGATGCCTATACTCACCTGGCCTGGGGCTCTTCGTGGAAGGCTCGGCCGACAAGGGAGGACCTTCCTCAGGTGAAAGACCGGGGAAAACGGGAGGAAGTTAGGACGCCGATAAGGGGAGGTGAACCGTAGCTGACGGAAGCAATAACGAAGGACCCGAGCGGGGAGTGAGGCCGCAGGAAAGGAATTGCACTCAACTGCATGCCCTTCGGTCGTCCAAGAGAGACCTAGGGGACATTCCTCACATTGCCGGCTTCCGGCAGGAACCCTCTATAATAGGCTTCGGTCTCTTCCACGAGAAAGAAGCTGCCTAGAATCATGGAAGGCCGTATCCCGATATATCGGCGATATATCGCCGATATATCGATATCGACATGGGACCGATATCGAAATCGATATATCGATATATCCGATTTCAGGCATTTTCTTCAGAAAGATTCCAAGATATAGCGATATATCGACGATATATCGGCGATATATCGATATCGACATGATATCGAAACGATATCGATATCGATATGTCCTTCCATGCCTAGAATGTCTGTGAGGCATACTCAAATAGGGGAAGGATGCATAGTCCACAACCTCGGGTCTTCTTGGGTTCAGGCTGGGTTATCGGCTAATGGCTGCCGTTGTCAGTTCTGATAGTCTAGTTTGCGCTTGGACTTCGACCGTCGATCTTCTATAAAGACAAGCGCAGTCAGTCTCTGAAAGACTAGTATATAAGACCAGGTAGTTCGAAGAAAATCTCAATATATAATGAAGAAAGAATGGTATCATTATAGCTTCTTAGAACATATATTTCCAGTCTATCTTCTCTTCCTTAAGAACTAGTGGAGACCGTCACCTTCCTGGATCCGAGACTAAGCAAGCAGGCCCCTCTCGCTTTGCTCGACGGAAACATAGGTGAATTACTCGGACTTTCTATCTGTCCCGCTTGCTTTCTCCTATCTCGAAAAGCGCCCTTAACAAGTCTCATAGCACTCCTGAGAGGAAGGTTCCGTCTTGATCCCGCTATTCTTGGACAAGTAATCCCCTCAGCTCTTCACTTCGTTACGGGCCCAGTTTCTCAAGGCCAAAGCATGACGAAATAGAAGAAGTTGGAGGCGTTGGCTCCAGTCTTCTCAGCAGGCTCTGGTTCGGTAAGAATATGCTTCTTACCCGTTGACTTCATCATGCTCATGAACTGCATCGCTCACAGTTCATAGTTTGTACCGTCCATCTTGACAATAGGCGCTGGACCACGAAAGGCATCAATGGATGGGATATCCGCCTTGCTCTCTGACATACTGGAAACTGAAGACTGGAGCGATTGACTGAAGATGAGATAGATGGAGATGGAGATGTGCGCTCTAGGGCTGATTCACGAAGGGTTTAGTTGCATACAATGACATAGATGGGTTTAGTTGCATGTGTAGACCTCAAGCAACTAAACCCATTTGGATGGAGATGTGCGCTCTAGGGCTGATTCACGAGTGTACGCCGCTGGATCACGCAGGCACAAAAGAGAACCGCTCTCTGTCGCGCAGCGTGGGAGATAGCGCGCAGATGGCGCGGCGCGCGGAGAACTAGTGTGCAGTCGAAGTTGCGCAGAGGGCTACCGCGCAGAGGGGCGGCAGCACAGGCACAGCGCTTGGAGGGCTACTACGCCGATGCTGGTGCGACGTAGCACAGACGCAGCACAGGCGCGGCGCGCGGAAAGCACAGCAACACAGGTGCAGTCGCGCAGGGGCACTAGCACTTGTGCGGGTGCGCAGGAGCGACAACCCAGGCACAGAGGAGCGCTGGTGCGACCGTGCACTCGCGCCCCGGCGAGGAAGGCAGCACCGATGAGAGGAAGGCGGCGCCGATGAGAGAGAGGGAGAAAGAGAGGTCGGCAGGTGTGGAAGGGATAGGGTTAGGGTTTCGAGAACTCCGGTCTAGGACCGTCGCTCTGATACCATGTTGGGAAAAATGAATGAGTTGTTTATTCCATAAGCCCTAGGCTCTCTTATATAGGAGAGTAGCCTATGGTTTAATTACATAAAGCATACAGCTGAAAATAAAAATAACAGAGAGACACACAGAAGACTAAAATATGCATTAACAAGATCTGAATAGACCTGTGACTCTACATACTCCCCCTTTCTCCCATACTGGTCGGAATGAAGACATCGACAGTTGGGAGAAGACAAGATAATGGGGAGAAAATAGAACATACCCGAAAATTTCTTGCAGCTTTTTTTTTTCTTTTTTCCCTTTTTTTATAAGCCGTCCAAATATTTTTTTAAACACATTTTTTAAGCCGATTATTTTTTTAGGGCTTTTCCAAAAAAATATTTTTGCAAAAAAATGCGTACGGCTTTTTCTTGTACGCGCCTTTTTTCGAAAAAATAATCCCTTTCTTTTCCACGAAAACATGAAACACAATTGATTTTTTTCCACGGCTATATTTTTCCTTTTTTATAGTTGGTTTCTTCTCTCTTTTTTTCGCAAATCATGCCATCACCCCTCTCCTTTTTTTAAAAAATCTCACGACCCAAAGGTCCCAAACTCAGCTAATCTCAAGACTCCCTTTTTATATATATACGCATGCCCTCTGTGTATTTTTAATAAATGTCGCCTGCCATCGTTAGGGTTCCCAACGTGGGAACCCCTTTCGCATCGCCAAGCACCCCCGATGGGGGAGTTTCCGCCGCCATCTGCAAGAAAAAGGAGCGCAAGCAGGCGCTGGTGGAGATTCACTGCTGCTAGGAAGACGGAGTCCCACCTAGGTTCCCAAGCGTTATCGGGGATGTGTCGCCGGAGGGTTGCGTGAAGGAGTCGCTCATGGAGATCGCACAGGCTAGCACTAAGGCAGCGAGGGCTGCTCGTGCTTCGGATGCCGCCATCGCCTGCGATGCTTGTGCTTCAGATAACGCCATCTGTTGTTGCCGCCAACGAGGCTCGGAGGGTCGTGCGCGTGGTCAAGATGTGGAGCGTGATGCGCCGCCCCTGGAGGAGAATCGACTGGATCTCGCGCCGTTGCGGGTCGCCAACAGTAGGATGCACACAGGGGATCTTGACATGGACCCTCGCGGCTGTGCACTGAAAGGGTCGCCAAGGGGTTGCATGCGCACCTGTTGAAGGTTGGCGTGCGACAGAACCACGCTTCCGCATCGCCTGAGAAGATGAGCGCGCAGGGGCTCGAGTTCCTGGAACTCATTGCTAGAGCCAGTACGCACGCCGCCTGGCATGCATCGCCTGAGGAGGAACAACGCCGGGAGGGCACCACCTCCTAGAGAGGGCTGGAAAGAGGTGATGCCCTAGAGGATGAGGGCTGGACTGCGCATATGGAGATGCTCGCTCCAGGAGCGTGCTCTTCTGCCTGTAGATCGATATGCGACGAGCATCTTCAAACGTGTCATTGCGGGTCGCCAACAGTAGGATGCGCACAGGGGATCTTGACATGGACCCTCGCGGTTGTGCATTGAAAGGGTCGCCAAGGAGTTGCACGCGCGCCTGTTGAAGGTTGGCGTGCGACAGAACCACGCTTCCGCATCGCCTAAGAAGATGAGTGCGCAGAGGCTCGACTTCCTGGAACTCGTTGCTGGAGCCAGTACGCACGCCGCCTGGCATGCATCGCCTGAGGAGGAACAACGCCAGGAGGGCACCGCCTCCTAGAGATGGCTAGAAAGAGGTGACGCACTAGAGGATGAGGGCTGGACTGCGCATATGGAGATGCTCGCTCCAGGAGCGTGCTCTTTTGCTTGTAGATCGATATGCGTCGAGCATCTTCAAACGAATATCAAAACTTAATCAAGCTTATGCAGGATTAGGGTTTCAAAAACAGAAACCCTAGAACTTAACCATAAAAAATAATCTCCAAGAACAAAATATCAAAAAACGAATCTCGAACATGAAACCTCGAGAATCAAACCCGATCTGATACCATGTTAGAAAACAGGAAGCGAAAGCGGAAATGATAAATAGAGCATAATCTAGAAAGAATAAACTTGAAGAACACAAGAGTTTTACGTGGAACCCTACTCCCTAAGGAGCGGGACGAAACTACGGGAAAAGGCCTAAAAGGGCCAGGTTTGTCTATTGACTTTTTCAATGGATACAGGAGGTATGGGGCTCCTTATATAGCCTCCAAGTCTCACCACTGGTAGATGTGGGACTAAACTTATGGATGGGATAAATGGATCCTGGAGGGATCCATTTACCCATCTCCCTCAAGTGATGCATACAACCAAGTACTCCAACAGGGTACAAAAGCTGACAATGTACCATTAACCATCAGACCTGAGAAATTGCCAAAAATGTCAAGGATCGCCCTTACCGCCCAGCTCTCCTCCACACCTCCTTCAATAAAAAAATAAAGTGTCATCTGCATATTGCAACACCGTCACCGAAAGGTCACCTCTAGAATACCCTCTGAAAAAAACGCCATCCATCGCTCAGACATGGTTACCAAGGCATCGACAACTAATACTAACAAGAGGGGGCGAGGGGACATCCCTGCCTCACCCCCCTCTGCGAATGAAAATAACCCCCTCTTGCTTCATGTTCACAAGTACCGAGTACGAGGTGGTGGTGACACACCTCTTCATCCAATCCAACCAAACGTTCAGAAAACCCCTCTTCAGAAGAGATGCCTATTTAAATTTCCAGTTCATGCTATCATAGGTCTGCGAGAAGTCTACCTTCCATAGGAAGCCCGCAGATCCTCTTCTCTTCCAGCCATCGACAATCTCCGACGTCATGACAACCCCCTCCAAAACTGCCACCCTGGGACAAAAGTCGTCTGTGACGTTAAAATGAGATCATCCAACACCCCTCGGAGGCGGTTGACCAACACCTTTGCCAAGATGAGGTAGACAACATTCGACAGCGTAATAGGCCGGAACTCCTCAACCCGCTCCATGCCTTCCTTCTTCGTAAGCAAAAACAAGGGGGGCTTATTAAGCTTCTCCAAGCCCCTGTTAGCAACTCTGAACTCCTAAATAAATCCACAATGTCTCCTTCCACCACTTCCCAGACTTCTCTGTAGAACAGTACAAGAAATCCATCTGGACATGGGATGGGCAACCATCACCATTGAGATCGGAAACAGCTCTGCGCACCTCCTCCCTAGAGAAATCCTGCACAAGTGCCTCCCGCTGATCTTGCCCCAAAACTTTGACGCCCCTCCCAGACCACCAAGCCTCGGATCTAGGCAGACGTCTGTAGAAATGGCGAAAATGATCCATGAGAAACTTCCCTATCTCCTTGTCACCTTGAATGCTCTCCCCTTCCACTTTTAGTTCATGAATTTGGTTCCTCCTTCCGCTTACTACAGTGTGGAAGAAATGAGTGTTTGCATCCCCTTCCCTCATCCACTTCTGCCTAGACCTCTGGCGCCACTCCAACTCCATCATTGTCGCCTATCATCCTCAGCATCCACAAGCTGGTGCTCACTCCTACAGTGCATCTCCTTACTGCTCAAACTACACAGATCTTCAATCTCGTCCAGCCCCACAATCTCTGCCACTGCTTTATGCCGCTTCTCCGTGCTATTTCTTTTTAACACTTTCTTGTGGTCCATTAACAAACCTCACAACAACTTAAGCTTCTGCGCAAACTTCTGAACTGCCAAACCAACTACCTGCACTGAGCAACAAAAACTCACAACCATATCCCTGAAACCATCGTCCAACAACGAAGACTTCTCAGACATGAACACCGACTTAGAAATCAACCCTTCACCCGAATCCCAATAAATGGTTGTGTGATCCAAATGAGATCTAGGAAGCGCACACAGCACAGCAAGCGGGAACAACTGCAACATCTCAGTAGATACTAGAAACCTATCAAGGCATGACCTCGAGGAAGCGTTACGCCAGGTGTATCTTATGTATATGGCATCCAAAAATTCCACCACCAGCTCGCCAACACAATCTATGAAATCACCGGATCTCTGGTCCCTCCCTCCACGACCACACGGACGATCCAACGCCAACAAAGTTACATTGAAATCACCCTTGACCACCAAAGGTGTTTTGGGGTACGAACTTCTAACTTTCAGTTCCTCCCACAAAACCGGGTCACACCCCCCTCCAGAGACACCATAAACTAACATAAAGAGAATCCTACTAGTCCCTGATCTGCACTCCAACAACACCGATACAGATCTGAGATCCACACTCTCAACGGCAAGAGAGAATAAGTCAGTATCCCAAGCCAGAACCAACCCTCCAGCACTTCCCACAGATGGGACCGCTTTGAAATCTGCAGTCTAGAGAACCCCAAAGATCTCCAGGTGACGAAGTCCCAAGACTAATTCTTAGACTCATACAAGAACACCCGTCTGCATTCCAAGAACTCAACAGATCCCCAACTGTCTGCCTCTTCTCCCTATCCCCCAGTCCCCTCATGTTCCAGGAGACGATCATCATTTGGATCCACTCAGAGGGTTAGCCGTGGGCACAGATACCCCGAGGCATTCCGTAACTCGTACGTGAATGCCGACCAAGTTATTCAAAGTGGCCCCCCTCCGTTCTCCTCCAAAGACTGACCAATCCCATCCGTTGCCGCAACCACTCCAACCCCCATGAAACTAGTCTCCTTATCTTTCAACTCCCACTCCAACCACAACCGCGCCTCAGGCTTCCTCCTCTTGCGAGAAAAAGACATAAGCGAGTCCAGCTTTACCTGTCTACCATCCCCTCCGAGCACTAACCTACGCTCCCTTCGTACCCTCTATGCCGCCAGGATGCGACACTCCATCTTTCTACTCCGAGGCATAGTCGCAACCACTGGGACCAAACCAACCTCGACCCCGCCGACATCCAGGGGCTCCGTAAGCACAACCACAACACCCGAAGCCACCATAGTGGGGCCATTGTGGCCATGCAACAAAACATCTAGAATGACCTCCACACCAGAGCCATCAGGATAACCAGTGACCATCTCTGAACTCACACTTCTATCGCCGCTGACCCCCACCGTCTCCGGGGTAACAACATAGACACAAGAAGAAGCACTACCAAGGAACCCCGCCGCGGAGGAGTCGACAAAGCCTCCGTCAGCATGAACATAGCCACGAGCACAAGAGCTCCCCGAGGCACATATATCAGCAAGTCCGCCTGCTGCCAAAGAAAAGCCCGATGACAACTTCAGATCCAGAACTCTGGTCGAAACCTCAGTGAGCACCCGAGCTCCAAACGGGTTTGCGAGAGAATCTAACCCGCGGCCTTCCAAAACAGATGGTGGAACTCGAAAACCATAAAAGGGACAGGATCCAAACCCATCGCAGGAAGTGCCTCCTCCAAAGGACACGCGATTCGCCACGTCAGGTTCACCCGCCGCACCTGAGACAATGCTTCGCCTCCAAAAAGGGAACATTAGCATTTGCAACGTAACCGACAACCGCAAATAAGGGGGCACCCCTGGTTGATTTGTCCAATCAAGGCGCAGAAGGCAACGGCTGCTGGTCGTGCCAACGACGACTTCATATCCCTAGAAGCTCCGATCGCCGCTAACCGCCGAAGTATGCAGATGATCCAGCAAGGAAGCGGTCTCCAACCTCTACGGTTCCCCCACACGTCTCAGGCAGAGAGAGAAGCCAACCCTCCCAACACGGAACAGTGCCTCCGGCGAAACCTCTCTCCAATACCCCTTCATGGAAACAAGCACGTTCCAACCCTCCCTAGGACGAAGGCCTGTGCGCACCACACGATCCACTTCCCCTACACTTTACAACGCGTCCTTGACCGCTCCTAGCCTTCAACAATGAACTGACATGCCCTCAACCTCCAATAACCACCGCAACAACAACTGCACCAGCCCATCTCGCAAACGAGGCCGTCGACACTGCATAGACACCGGGAACAAACCACTGGCCTTGGAGAGAAAACCTGCAACCTCCGCCGCCTCCACCCCTCAGTCGCACAAAGCTGACTCCGACAGCCAAACTCTATATTCCACGCACTCCGCCGAACGACCAAACTCCAGAACCTCCACAATCTTCTTCAGATCTTCAGCCAGACCCTTCGTGATCAGGATCTTCGTTGGTCCCCACGGGCTCCAAACCTCCACGCATGTCGCTCTCGCCCGCCGCCACCCCAAAGGTAGAGTCGTGGCAGTCCCTCCAAAGATGACCTTCCTCGCGATAGTGGTAGCACACCTTCTGCTTCGCCTTGCACTAGTGTGCGAGCTGACCAACCAGACCACACCTGAAGCACCTCCTCCAAGAGAAAACAGTCGCATGTACGGCCCGAACCCCATAACACCACTGTTGCCACTGGTTGCCCGCTTGCTCTCCGCTCACGGAGCTCTCTTCTCCCTTCCTATAGATGAGCGGCTGACGACCGCCTTCGGGTAGAGGAGCCCCTTCCCCCACTCCAGAATGAGAGGCTCCTTCCGTCGCCTCGGGAAGGGAGGCTCCGTCCCCTGCTCCTTTCCTCGCTCCATCTCTCCCAAAGAGCTCGAAAAGGTCATATCTTGTGAAAAAAGGAAACATAATCACATCTTCATCTGATATATTGGAGCTTAAATGTGCGTGTTGACATTAAAAGAGAAAGGTATTATCATTATATGCAGTGCGATGCTCTCTATGTATAGAGAGCCCTCCAAATAATCCACAACAGTTCTCCCTCATGCCCAGGTTGGTCACACATCAGAAATGGAACTCTGGAGAGTGTTTTGGTAAGATGTCAACAATCTAATCTGAGAGGAAACGTAAGTCGTAGAGATGAGAACATTACATATCATATATTTTGTGTAATCTATCTATATGGTTCTTTCATGAAAGGCGATTTTGCAAGCTTTGAACAAAGTTACTTCGTCATTACAATAACTGTATTGGAATAGGCACCTCTACCTGGAGATTAGTCAACACTTATCTAATCCACATCATTTCTGTAATAGCCCCTAACCTAGTATTCTGACTTTACATCCTATATAGATACAACTTGCTGCTTCTTACTCTTCCAAGTAATTAGGGAGTCAAGGTACACTACAGATCCAGTGGTGGATTTCCTATTGAAAGTGCAATATAAATGGACAACATCAGTATGACAAAGACAGGGTAAGAAAACCTTCTCTCTTTAAATACAGGTCACAACCAAGTGAAGTTTTTAGGCGTCTGAAAATAATTATGGTAGCATCCCGTGAGCGGGTCGAGGTTGAGACATAAACTAGCTAGCACGGCTCATAGCATAGGAACTAGCATGCACATAAAGGAATTTCTGAATGAGCTGTCTATGTATTTTCAGGCATCTAATAAATATCTCCTCGCAGAACTTCAGATTGGGATCAATAGCCATAGTGGCAGGTTTACAACTTGTCATATCATCTTCCATAACAAGATCAATAACAAACTTTCTCTGGATCATCACAAGCCCAATGTCACTCATGGCAAATTCCAGACCGAGGAAATAATGAAGCAAGCCTAGATCCTTGATAACAAAATGTCATCATGAAAAGTTATTGGTCTTCTTAATCCCCTGTAGATGATTCACCAGTAACATTGATGTCATTAACATAAACAAGAAAATACATGTTACCTTCTGTGGTGCGGGACATGAAGAGCGGGTAATTTGCATTGTCACAAGAAATTCCTATCACCGAATAACCTTATAAAGCCTTTAAAATCACGCTCGGACTGCTTAAGTTTATAGATAGACTATTAAGTATGCACACCTTTTGACACTACCCCTCAACAACAAATCTAATTAGTTACTACATGTAAACTTCCTCCTGCAAATCAACATACAAAAAATCTCTTTTCTCATCAAGCTGTACAAAAGCTAATCCTCGCTAACCGCCATGGCAAGGAGAACTCAGAAAGAGGCATGAATAGCTACTAAAAAGAATAGATCATGGTAGTCAACACCATAGGCTTAGGTAAACCTTTTTGCTACCAACATGACCTTTTAATGTTCCATTCTACCATATGTTTTGTACTTAAAAGATAACACCCACTTATAGCCTACCACATGTGCATCGCCATGAGTGATAACCATGGAAAGACGTGAAACGAAAAGTGTTATTCATCGTAGCCCTAGAACTCTCTTATATAGGAGAAAAACTCTAAGGGAAAATTACATAAAGTAGACTGAAGAAATAAAAAAAATATAAAATAAAGACAAAGAGATATAAGTATCTCAACACTCCCCCTCAAGTTGGAGCATATATGTCTATCATGCTCAGATTGGAACAACAACGGTGAAAAGGACCCCTCGCAAGAGCTTTGGTAAAGATGTCTGCATTCTGATTGCATGAAGCAACATGAGAAGTGTAAATAAGCCCCTTCTAGATCAAATCATGGGTGTAATGATAGTCTACTTCAATATGTTTTGTTCTCTCATGGAAGGCTGGATTATTAGGTATGAACAGAGATGTTTGATTATCACATTTGAGGTGCATAGAAAGAGGCACGTCAATAGTTAGGTAAGTCAGGACGGACTTGACCCACATCATTTCCGTGCTCCCTTGGGATATGGCTCTATATACTGATTCATCGCTGGATCAAGCAACAACTGTCTGTTTCTTACTCTTCCATGAAACCAACGAGCTACGAACAAACACAATGAAGCCTGAAGTGGACTTCATGTTCTTGGGACACCCAGCATAATCCGCATCTATACATCAAGTAACTGTGAGAGATGTATCTCTTCTGAATAGAAGGCCTGCACTAGGAGAAGACTTCAGATATCTCAAGATCATGCAAACTGCATCCATGTGAGCATGACTGGGTTGCTCCATAAAGTGATGACTCTACTCACAGCAAATGATATATCAGGCATGGTAATAGTAACATATAACAGCTTCCCTACTAGCACTTTGTACCGTCTCTTATCCACCCCCTCAGAGTCATCATCATAGAGCCAAGCATTGGGATCTATTGGTGTAGTGCTAGATCTACATCCTGTCATGCACGTCTCGGATAGAAGATCAATAACATACTTCCTTTGCGTCATAACCATACCATGTTGATTTCTTGCAAACTCCAAGCCAAGAAAGTAACGTAGCTTACCAAGGTCCTTGGCCACAAACTATCGTCCAAGGAAATCCTTAGCTGCTTGAATGCCTTGTTCATCGCTGCCATGATGTCATCAACATAAATCAGAACATCAACGGTACCTCTCTGAGTTCTCTTAAGAAAAAGAGAATGATCTGCAGTAGATCTGACAAACCCCTTCAGTTCAATCAACTCTGAGAGCTTCTGAAACCAAGCCCTCGGACTCTGCTTAAGGCCATATGAGGCCTTGTGAAGTCGGCACACCATACTGGACTCCCCCTCAGCAGCAAACCCTAATGGCTGCTACATGTAAACTTCCTCATACAGGTCTCCATACAAGAATGCATTCGTGACAATTAATTGGAAAAGCGGCCAGTCACGTACCATAGCAACAACAATAAGAATCTACAGCGTAGAATGACACACAAAGGGAGAAAAGTATCTTGCTAATCCACCCCATAGGTTTGGGTGAACCCACGAGCAACCAATCTGGCCTTATATCTGTCCATAGTACCATCAGCTCAGTGTTTCACAATAACATCCACTTGCTACCAACAATAGAAGCACCTGGAGGAACCTGTACAATGCTCTACATACCACGAGACTGTAAAGTTGTCATCTCCTCCATCGCCAGACGCCACTAATTACTCTGCGACGCCTACTGATAGGACCGTGGTATCTCCACGACTGACAGACCCACAACAAACCTTTGAAAATCCTCGGATTGTCATGCCAGGGAAACATGGGAAGCAAGAAGATGCATAGTACAAGCACGCCTCTACTTCTGAAGAGCAATCAGTACATCCAAGTCCACAACATCCTCAAAGGGTGCATCCTCCAAGACATCCTGCACCTCAAGCTGCACACATAAATCACCAGTGCTATTAGAAGAACTCAAATGCTCAAAACATACCTTGGGCATGCTGGATGAAGGAGTAGGCAAATGAGCACGGGGTCGGCGCTGGTAAACCTGTGAAAAGAAAAAAGGTGTGGCATGTGGTGAAGGAGGTGGTGGTGGTGGTGGAGGTGGTGGTGGAGATTATGGTGAATGTGAAGGCGGCGGAGGTGGTGGTTGCGGAGATGGCGGAGATGAAATCGCAGGTAGAGGCATATAGACCTCTTCTCCATTCTCTGAAGGAATGAGCTTGTCACATGTAGGACAGAAATACATAATGGACTCAAAGAAGGTGACATCCACACTAACATAGCACCTTCGTCGAACATGGTCAAAGCAATGATATGCCTTTTGGGTCTTGGTATACCCAACAAACACACACTTGACAACTCTAGGATAGAGCTTGTCAAGTCCTAGAGACATCTGATGAACAAAAGCAATAGATCCCAAAACATGAGAGGTAAGAGAGAAGATCCGTCTTAGGAAAAGCAATCGAGAACGAGATCTTCTCCCCCAGTCGATGAATCTGTATTTCATCATCTTTATTCATTTATTTTAGCTTAAAATCCCTTATAAAACACCTATAAATACCAACAAATCTATTCTTTTACTAACTCTCATTCTTATATAAATATAATTATCACTATTTTAACCTAAAATAAATAAATAAATAAACAAAGGAAAATAAAGAAAATGAAGATTGTATATATATGTAATAAATAAAGGCTGACTGTGACCCTGAGAAAAGGTCAAGACTTGACCTGATCAACAAGGAATAAAGTAGGGGGAGATACGACCTGAGTACCAAAATTTCAGAAAATCAATTATCAATTGCATATATTCATCATATGTACACTATTGTATACAATACACATTCTTTTCTTTAATTTACTCATACCCAAATTCAACTCAAATAAAAATGATTTCTTCTTGAAATCTATACACGAAAATCTTTTGTAAATAAAAAAATAATTTCAATAAAAATAATTGTATATTGTGTAAATTACAACACTCTCAGAAAGCCGCAAACCTCAACTTTTAAGATAAATATCTTTTCCACCAAAATTCGAAATTCATCAAACTCACTTTCATTGTACTCCAAATTAAATAATCTTTAAAATGGAAGTGATTTCATTAAAATCGGAGTTAAGGTGTGAAATGTGGCTATTTGGGGTGCTATTGTATATTATACCTATGTATATTATTTAGGGTTTTTATCAGTTGTGCCCCTTTGAGATATTCCAATATCAGTTACGCCCCTCCCTTTTCAGGAATATCCATTGTGCCCCTAACTTCTTGTCGTTTTATCTTTTGTACTCCTTCGGTTAGTTGTCGTTTATCCCCAATACAAACGGACGTTATCTTTGAGGATACAACAGGAATTAAATTTAAAAAATGGATAGAAAAGTCCATCCTCATCCGTTTCTTCTTCCTTCTCTTCCCCCAACCTCTTCCTCCTCCTCCCCCCTCTCTACTCGGAACTCCTCCCCCACCCTCGGCTGCTCCCCCTCCCCCCGCAACTCCTCCCCCCCACGACTCCTCCTCCCCCTATGCCAGCAGCTCCTCCCCCACCCTCGGTTGCTCCCCCTCTACTCGCAGCTCTTCCCCTCAACCTCCTCCCCCTCGGCTTCTCCCTCTCCACCCGTAGCTCCTCTCCCACCCCCAGCTGCTGCCCTCTGCCCGCAGACGCAGCAATGGGGCGTATGCACTCTCGCGGGAAGGGTATCTCCTCGACGGCGCTTCATTACAAGAGGACCCCTCCGAGTTGGCTCCGGATCTCCTCACAGGATGTAGAGGAGAACATTTGCAAGTTTGCAAGGAAGGGGCTGGCGTTGTCGTAGATCGGTGTCATCCTCCGTGACTCTCCCGGTATCGCGCAAGTTAAGTGCGTTACCGGGAGCAAAAATCTGAGGATCTTGAAGGGCCACGGACTTGACCCAGAGATCCCAGAGGATCTGTACCATTTGATTAAGAAGGTTGTGGCCATTAAAAAACACCTTGAGAGGAACAAAAAGGATAAGCACCTCCCCTCCACCTCCAGCACCTTCCCCCGGCCCCCGCACCTCCCTCTCCTCACCCCCCCAGTCATGCCTCATTGTCGTGTTGCTGCTTAGTATACTCGCAAAGGGATGAGCGGCTGGCGACGAAGCGGGAGCGGAGGAGGATGAATAAGTGCTGGCGGAGGAGGAGCAAGGGGCTAAAACAGGAGCCTTTCAATATTTGCTTAGTATAGATAAATTTGTTATTAATTGATTCAAGATAATTCACCGAAAAAATCAATAAAATTCACTGTTTGATCCGCAATGAGTGATATATTCGTGAAATACAAAAATTTTACTAATTTGATGGATGCATAAAGGTATAATTAAGAGAGAAATTATGAAGAGAAATGAAGAAGAACAAATAGAGGAAGAAGCTGAAGAAGAAGTCTGGACAATTATACCCCTCTTAACTGCACCATGGTTTGAAAAAATCGTGGTTAAGTTCAACTCATTGATAGTTCAACTAACAGAGGGGTACAAGTGATAAAACAACAAGAATCTGGGGGCACAACTGATATTCCCAAAAAGGGTGCGGCATAACTGATATTGGAATATCTCGGAGGGGCACAAATGATATTCCCAAAAAGGGAGGGGCATAACTGATATTGGAATATCTCAGAGGGGCACAAATGATAAAACCCTATTATTTATTTATTTTCTTGTACATATTTGTGTATATTGTATTTTTAATTATTTGTAAATGTTATATCTGACTTATATAAAATACAAATAAAAATAAAAAAATCAAAAATAAAAAAATATAATCATGTAAATATTGTATAGATATCACTATGTATGTACTGTACATATACCTATTTATTTATCCCAATAAATCAATCCCAAAAAATCAAATAAAAAGACCCTTAAAACCATTTTAAAATATCGTAAATTAATAAATTATTAAATTATGTATATATTTGTATATTTAATTAATTAAAAATCATAGTACTGTATATATAGGTCTACATACCTATAAATAAGACATTGTATTTATTTTCTCCCATGTATATACCTTATTTAATTAATTAAAAATCACCTAAATTAACTACATTTAATCCCTAATATCTCATCTTTACATTATTAAATTATTTAAATTCATTTTCGATTTTTAACTAATTTATTTAACATTTCCATTGATTTTTGTCGTTTTTCTTATTTTGTCCTATTTTGTGCGTGTCTTGATTGGTCAGCCCAGGTTTGTTGACCGAGGTCAACTGCTCAGTCCACACTAGCCGCTCCGCATTTCTCGCCGCCAGCCCTCCATCTCCCAATTTTCCATGCATCTCCATTCGCTAACCGTCCCCGATTCCTTCTCCAAAACTTCAACCCAATTAGCCCTCTCCATCGCCAACTCTTCAGATCCTAAAATCTTGCCTTGATCTGCTTGTAATTCGAATTTCAAAATTCGCCACAGGCACACCTGTATATATTTCCAAACCACCCCCATCACCGATTTGGTCCGATTTTCCTTGATTTTTCGCCTGAGATTAATCATAGGAGAGGCAAACAGGTGACAGCTCTTCATCCCCCTTAATTGGAAGCTCGAGGAATCCTTGAACACCGTGATCCATTACGTGGACGGAAAGCTCCGCTGCCTCGTTTCACCTCTTCGCCCGTCGCAGCAAATCGAGGTGCTTCATCTTCATTACACCACCTAGGTAGCCGTAGGTTTCAATTCTTCGATTTTATTTATGTGATTTTGTGTTTTTATCCTTCATTCAATCATATCAGACTGTCATCTTCAACCCCCGATCCACAAGTTTGGAGGGGTTCCGATCGCCTTTATCAACCTTGACCTCGCCCTCACGCTCGCCTCGACCTTCTCCATCTCCTATCATACCTGACCCCATCCAGATCACCTTAGATCGAGAGATCGGCCTATTCTCCGATCACCATCGCCGGAGGCCATCATTCCCTCATTATTTCTCTGTGTTTTATCGCCAATAACATCTTCGGAGATCCGCCTCCGAGTAAGCATTTCATTGCAGGGATCAGGAGTGCATTTGGGAGCAAGATCCAACATCTGGAGGTCCACTGGCAGCTCCAGATTTTCAGACATGCAGATCTCGAATTGGGCATCGTCGAACCCTATCGTCGCATCCAATCGATGTCGTGCGGGAGCAAGATTAGACTCTTTGGAAGGAATGCGAGCGAAGATTGAGCAAGAGATCGCCAATTGAAACTCATCCAGCAACACCTTCATCGCAGTTCTTTCAAACGCCCTTACATCCGCTTGATAAAGAACATCCACCCTAGTTTTCATCACAACCGTACATTTTCCCCCAATTCAGAAATGTTGATTGAGCTTTCAGATTTGATCCGAACCATTCTCTCACGCGTCAACATCGGTCGTTCGATCAAAGCCTCAACGAAGATTAGTCGTCTATTTCGCCACGAAGATTAAGGGTACATTTGCGCCTCCACCCCAGCATTTATTCATTTAGCAATCAAGTCTTGTAAGGACACATGCCCATCTGTCGTTGTTGGAACTTTGGCATTATTTATATTGTGACTTTTTAATTGCATTTTGATCCTATTTGAACTGAGAGTGTGCCTTGCACGTGATTTTGGGTAATTTGCAATAAAGACCCCTGCATCTTTATGTTATTAATTGGCCTCTGGAAATATTTTATTTACATATTAGTCCAATTCGGTGCGACTCACATTCCTGTGCACACATTTTTTGGAAATTTTGCACATTTGGCTCCGAATCTTTAACATTGTTATCATTTAGTCCCTAAATTATTTTTCTTCGCACTTTGGACTGATTAAATTATCTTTCTCTATGTGCATATTTCATCCATTTTTTATTTCATTTGCTATTTTTAAAAATCCAAAAGCATTCGCATTATGTTCTGTTTCCTTATTTTCATGTTTTTCATTTATTTAAAAACTTAAAATTTTCAAAAAAATATGGAAAAACCCCAAAAAATGAGAAAAACATCATAAACTAAAAAATATTTTTTTGTTTAATTTCCTTTATATTTTTTATATATTTGGAAAAATACAAAAAGAGTAGTCAGTTGTATTTATTCATTTTCTCTATTTATTATTTCATTATTTAAAAAATAAAAAATTAATTGCAAAAATAAAAATCATAAAATTTATAAAATCAGAAAACTAAATAAAAAATATATAATTAAAATTTCATAAAAAAAAACAAAAATAAAAAATACAAAAACACCAAGAATAGCGTAAATAGAATTCTCTTTTTATTTTGATTTTTCATTGAATTGAATAACCCTCGGGATTTTGTAGCCTCCATGTGTTCGATCTTGTACTTGCATTCTTTTTCTTGCTTGTTGGCTTGAGTTGTGAATAAAATATAAATAATTTTCTGTTTGACGCTTCTTTGGGTTGCGACGACCACAAATCACTTATGAATAATTCCATTAAATAAAAACACGAGTTTTAGCGCTCAACAAATGACACCATTGCTGAGGAGGCAAAGTTAGGGTAGGTAGGTTTTTCTTTTAGCCTGCTATTTTTGGTTGTAGATACCTGTTTGTGTTCTTTTATTTTCATCTTCTTATTTTTGTCACATATTTCTTGTGCATATCTTCTGACATTTGTTCATAATCACTTATTTTATTTAAGTTATCTTTCTCATTATTTGTTTGTCTATATTCTATGATTTATTTTCTCATATTATTTTTGCTCACATTTTCATAATTGTGTTTCTTACATTATCTTGTGTTTCATCTTTCTTGCGATGGCCGAATGAGCGAGGGCGGCATTCTTAGGAGCACCGGCACAACGAAGCGAAGCGGAGATAGCTCATTTCGTCACCGAGCTACAGGAGAGCGTAGGAGCAGAAGATTTGGAAAAGGAGGAATTTTTAGAGCATTTTCGCACATATATTTTTGTTTTATTTAGCATTTTTATTCCATTATTATTCTTGCAAAATTTGTAATTATTTGTTTAGCGCTTGCCTCTATTCTGTTTTATAAAAGGCCACTATATACCTTGTGTGTGCGAGGTCTGTTTCACCAAGTACCAGTGCACTTGGGGGACATCATCAATTTTTGTTTTTATCGACTTTCTTTCTATTTGTTTTATTGTGGTTTTGTGTGCTTGAACCCTTAGTGATAAGTTTTATTATCTTGCTTGATTCGGGTAATTAATTAGATCAAAAGCTCCTAAACAAGAATTTATTTACCTATAGAGTAGAGTGTAGCTTGGACTTAGTTAAATTAACTTGTTCTTGCCTCCTAATAAAGGTTATTGCTAGGACGGTTCTCGTGCATCATTTAGGTTAGTTTATTTTCTGTCTTTTATTTTAGGTGTGGATCACTTTGCATGTAGAGTGCTGATGACAAGGTACGCATCCTCTATCTCCTGCATGCATCATTGATTTTTCCGTGCATTGGCTTTTCCAAATTCCTTTCCGTTTTCACTCACATAAGATCAAAAGGAATTGGAAAATTCGTCAGATGATTTTCTTGAAAAAAATCCAAAAAAAGTGATAACAATTGTAAAATCGGGACTGCTAAAGAAAACTCAACCCTAAAACTAAACGTAAGGAAAAATCATCATTGTTTTGGAGAGAGTAACCCGCTTATTCTTTGCAGGTACTTACCTCCAGACAGAGTGGGTGAGGACGTAGCCATAAGGATAGAACCCAAATCCCTACATCACTTTTCGGTGTATGATCGCAACTGTAAGCACTTGCCTCCGACCATAGATTCATGGACGATTTCTCGGTCTACGGGGATAGTTTTGACACATGTCTTGCTCATTTAGACCAAGTACTTCAACGTTGTTGTGAGGTAAACCTACTACTCATGGGAGAAGAGTCACTTTATGGTGACTAATGGGATTGTATTAGGCCATCTCATCTCCAAACATGGTATGAAGGTTGACCAAGCTAAGATTGATGGTGATTTCAAGCTAGAACCACCGAAAAATTTAAAGCAGTTAAGGTTATTTCTTGGATATATTGGATTTTATAGGCGATTCATTAATGACTTCAGCAAGATCGCCAGACCTTTGCCCGAGCTTCTGTGCAAGGAGAGTGAGTTTATTGTAGATGAGAAAGTCCTTGCATTTCACCAGATAAAAGACATGGTTACTAGTGCTCCTTTCCTATAGCCTCCTGACTGATCTCTCCCATTGAGATCATGACGGACGCGTCGGATTTTGCAATTGGATATGTTCAAAGGCAAAGAAGGGATGGGATACCGTTTGCTATACACTGTGCTAGCAAGACTCTGGATGAAGCACAACGTAACTACACAGTCACCGAGAAGGAAATGTTAGCAGTGTTGTTTGCATTAGAGAAGTTCAGATCTTATCTCCTTAGTTTACATTTTATTGTATAGACGAATCATACTACCATACGGTACCTACAGGCAAAGAAGGATGCCAAACCACGCCTTATCAGTTGGATCCTTCTTCTCCAGGAGTTTGATTTAGAGATTCGAGATAAACCTTAAGTAATGAATGTTGTGGAAGATCACCTTCCCGGATCACAGAAGCAGAGGCCTTTGAGCAGACCATTCTTCCCATATCAGAGACTTTTCCAGATGAGACCATTTTGTCTGTTGCCTCACTCTCATTGTATGCCGATATTGTGAACTATCTTATCTCCAAAAAAGTTCCACAAGATTGGTCGAAGCAGAAGGTAGACAGATTCCTGTCAAAGATACATTTTTACCAGCGGGAGGATCCGTACATGTTTCGTGAGGGTGCAGATTGTATTTGGAGAAGGTGCATTCCTCAGGAGGAATACATCAACATACTTGAGCATTGTCACAAATTAGAGCATGGTTGACATCATTCGGGGAAGCGCACGACAGCAAAGGTTTTACAGAGAGATCTATGGCGGCCAACTTTATCTAAGCATGCTACAAATTATGTTCGAGGGTGTACCGACTCAGACAATGTGAGGAACTGTTGGTTCCAAAGATAATATGCCCCTGAGATATATCCGGATTTCAAATGTGTTTGATGCTTGAGGCATAAACTTCATGGGACCATTTCCTGCCAGTCAGTGATTTCAGTACATACTGCTTGCCATGGATTATGTTAGTCGATGGGTGGAGGCCATCCCCACCCAAGTCGTTGATAGTCGTCGGTTTGCCACAAGATACTCATTTCAGATGGGAGAAGCTATTTTATTAAGAAAGATGTCAAGAAGCTTGTGAAGAAGTAAGCCATTGAGCATAGAGTTGCGTCTCTTTATCACCCAAAGACTAACGACTTGGATGAGATTTTAAATAGGGAGATCAAGACGATATTGCAGAAACTTGTACGTCCAAATAGGAAGAACTGGTCCCAAATGCTTGACTCAGATCTATGGGGTTATCGGACAACGTACAAGTCTTCATTGGGTATATCTCCTTACAGATTGGAGTATGGAAAGCTTGCCACTTGCCAGTTGAATTAATCATAAATCATTATGGGCACTCTGTGTATGCAATTTGGATTATGAGAAAGCAGGACAGAGTAGGAAGCTAGATCTGAATAGATTGCAGGAATTTCGAGATTTTGCATACGACAACTCACTCATGTAAAAGGAGAAAGTCAAGCATTAGCATGATAAATACATTAGAAGGAAGACTTTCTCCTCTGATCAAAAAATTAGGTTATTTAATGCTAGATTGAAGTTGTTTCTCGACAAGTTAAAAAGCAAATGGACACGACTGTTCATTGTGAGAGTTGTGCGTGACAATGGCAGTATTGTCATATCTGGGTTGTCATCTGACGCACAACCATTTGTTGTGAATGGATAGTTGCTGAAGACATATCTAGATCATGATACATTCATGTCCATGGTCGATTTCATATTTGTGGTATCAGATGATGACTTTTTGACATCTTCTGTGTCTGACACATGAGCTGATTTTCTCTTTTATATATCCTTTCGTTTTATTCTTTCTTCTTCCGTTTTTATCGTTTACCTCTTTTCCATGTGTGTATGCTATACTTAGGATGTACTCTATCCTAAGTATAGGGGAGGTGAATGATTTGAGTTTTTCCATTTTCGTTATGTTTCATTACTCATGTAGTTGCTTATACTTAGGGATACTTTACCCTAAGCATTCATTCTGTTTCTTTAGTGTTTTTATTTTCTTTTATTTCTTCTGATCTCTCACTTGTCCTTCAACTTGTTGATATTCCTTTTCTATACTAAGGGATATTTTACCCTAAGTATAGGGGAGGACGAGTCGAGTCGTTGAGTTTGTTCATTCTTTTCCCCGATTTTCCCCATTTGTACAGTCTTCTATACTTAGGATTACTTGATCTTAAGTATATGGGGATCACCGACTTATATTTTTTTCGTTTATTCTTTGAGTAGTTGTCGTATAGGATTCTTTTCGTTTTTTCGATACTTAGCACGAGTTATGTCTTTCTGTGTAGCTCTTTGGTCACTATGAGGACATAGTTCGAGCAAAGTATAGAGGGTGTCATATATATTGTATATATACTTCAGCTATAACTCGTATTTTTATTAATAAAATGCCTATTACTTAAAAAATGATTTGAAAAATGATATGTAAAATGATTTGCAAAAAAATCTTTTGCAAAAAATTATTTGTAAAATACTTTATAAAAACTTTTGTAAAATTGTTTGTAAATTGTTTGTAAAAATGTTTGTAATTTTTTTGTAAAACTATTTAGTACAAATTTTTGCAAAAAATATTTGTAAAATGTTTTGTTTGTAAAATGTTTCTAAATATTTTCAGTACCAAAACTATGTATACTATACAAAATATTTGTAAAATATTTTTGAAAGCAAAATGTTTGCAAAAACATGTTTGTAAATGATTTGTAAAAATGTTTGTAAAATAGTTTGCAAAACATTTATAAAACCTATGAAAAATCTTTGAAAAATATTTTGAAAAATGTTAGTAAAATCTTTTCCAAAATATTTTGAAAAGGTTTGTAAAATTTATGTAAAATTATTGCCACATGGGATATAAATTATAGGATGTATATTTTTGTGAAATCCACATATATATAAAAATCTTAATAACTTATCCTCCTGTAAATAATATTCTTTATTGTATCTAAAATTATTTTATAAAACTTGTATCTAAAACTTGTGCATAAAATCCTCTCGTAAAATCTTATATAAAATTTGTATAATCCTTGTGTGTATACTTGTATATATTTCTTGTAAATACATGCAATTACTAACCCTTTTTCTTTCTTTCAAAAATGTGTTCAAAATCCATAAAATTTGCAAAATCCTTTGAAAAATCTTTGAAAAAGATTGTTCTTTTGATGACTCTCTTACTGAGTATGATCAATTTTCCTTTGATAATTCAAGACAGACCCGAAGTCAAGAAAACACGACTTATGACCGTACCGTAACAACTTAGAATAATCAGTACTCCTTTCAGAGCGACATGCCAGAGTCACAGCATGTGGAGTACACTTATTTTGCACCAAGTCATGAGATGTTTGAGGAAGACATCACTTGGACCAAACGAAGAGCAGATGCTTTGACTAAAAAAATATATGATGCTATCCCGTTAATGAAAAATCAAGAAGTGAGGACACCACCAAGGGAACCACAGATCCATCATGTGACATACACTCATACACAATCACCACTAACCTCAGACCAACATGCTGAACACCAAAAAATGAAATATCAGAAAATTAAAAAAAAAAGACATTTCTGAAATGGAAGCATTTTGCAAGAATATGATCTTAGAGCTTCCATTAATCAAGGCCATAGAATATATTCTCGATCATAAGAGATTTGTAAAGAGTCAATCAACCCTAAAAAGATGGGTAAGAAGCGATCAAGGACTGAATTTCATATAATATTTATGGCCACTTCTTTGGTGATGAATCATAAAACCAAAAGCCATAAATTCAAACGGTTAACTTAGATTACATGTGAAATTGAGGATTCCTTATTCATTCATGTTCGGTAAGACGACGACTCCACGTTAAACATCCTCCCAAAGTCTGTTTTTGATCAACTCAAGCTCGGACAACTCCAAAAGGTGGTCGTTCAACTATCAGATCGTTCTACGAAAAGACCGTGAGGAATTGTTTCTATCGTCGTAAACTTCCAAGGTGACAAGCAAAAAGTGGACTTTATTGTCCTTGACATTAAGCACCACAAAAGTTGTCTGAGTCTCCTATCATTCTAGGAATGTCATTCCTAGCATCTGCTAAGGCAATTATCGATTGTGAGATTGAGGACATCAGATTCCCGGACTTGGACAACAGTGAACAAGCCCTCAATGACATGTCCGACCTTGAGATAACCCAACCAGCCATCGACGGTCGTGACAAAGAGGAGACCACCGAGTTAAGTACATTACATGATCAGACCTTTCATGATGAAACACAAACACAAACCTTACGAGAGACACGTGATCGTTGGACCGACCTTCGATTCTCACCACACCTCCATGAAGAATCACCCTGACATTGCTCCTATGATGAACCCATATACAGGAGCTTATTTGGAATTGGACCATATATCGTGTAACCGCGTGCTCTTGAACGTCACCGCACACGCGTGATCCTCGTAGTCCTCTCACGTGTTTGATCATCCAAAGTCAAGCGCGCGCGACTCCAAAGTAATGGGTTTGGTTTCTTGAAGTCTACACATGCAACTAAACTCGTTTATGTCCGTGTAGATGATCATATCTTCAGTCTACTACTCCAATCTTCTGCTATCAGTATGTCAGAAAGCAATGCAGATATTCCATCCATATGCGCCTTCCAAGGTCCAGCGCCGATTGTGAAGATGGATGGTTCGAACTATGAACTGTGGGCTATGCAGTTCATGAGTATGATGAAGTCAACTGGTAAGAAGCACATTCTTACTGAAGAAGAGCATGCTGAGAAGATTAGAGTTAATGCCTCGTGGGAGGCAGATGATGCATATGCTAAAGTATGCCTATCTGGAACTCTGACAATCGAGATTGCCAATGATATTCTCCATCAGCCCACAGCCAAAGATATGTGGGATATTCTGGCTGCCACATGTTCTCAAGGGAAGAATGAGACAAAGATTCTGCAACTCCAGCATGACATATTTACTATCAAGCAGAATGGGCGTCCTCTACACTCACTGTACACATCTCTACGAGGGATGTTCGAGAAGCTGTATAGCTTCATTCCCCTGACAGCCACACCAGAGCAACAGAAGACCTACCGGAATGCTACTATGGTAGGAGTTTTTCTCGCTGCCCTTGATCCCGAGTATGAGGCAGCACGGTCTCAGATTTTGACAGATTCTACTATTCCTCCTATGGAGGAAGCTTTTCACAGATTGAGCCGGATTATTGTTCCCTCTACGGCTACGAATCAAACTGCTTCAGTCATGGCTGTCAACAGAGGTCGTGGAGTTCACCATCATACCCGTGGCCGTGGCCCTCGTGGTAGAGGAGGCAGTATTCGGCCAACAAGTACCTACTGTCATCACACCGGACATACTGAAGACACATGCTACTCTAAGCATGGATTTCCTGCATCTGCACGAGTCGCTGAGCAGATAGAGCCTCCGTCTGCTGCCGTTTTGGATCAGCGCTTTGATGATCTTGTTGCCCGTCTAAGGGGCATTATTCCTCCATATGGCCCAGCACCCACTACTGAGAACCAGTCTGATGTTGCTGCATCCGCTTCAGCATCTACCAGTGCATCAGGTA
This sequence comes from Ottelia alismoides, assembly GCA_037367405.1. Lineage (NCBI taxonomy): Eukaryota > Viridiplantae > Streptophyta > Magnoliopsida > Alismatales > Hydrocharitaceae > Ottelia > Ottelia alismoides. The sequence goes on from JAZKJV010005638.1 coordinate 81,109, forward strand.
GCACACTTGCATTTACTAGTAGTGGATCAGATAATTTGGCATGGATTATGGACTCTGGAGCCACGCATCATCTATGTGGCGATCAAAGTCTACTTCCAGGATACAGACAGATCCCTCCAGGTCGAACAATGGTCATTGCTAATGGCACACATTCCCTGATTAGTGGTCAGGGGGAGATTAGACAGACATCATCTATGCAGCTCAAGAATGCGTTACATGCACCTGATCTTTCAATGAATTTATTATCTATCAGCCAAATTACAAAGGATTTACAATGTCAGGCGATTTTTGATCCATCTTCTCTTGTTTTTCAGGACATCCTTACGGACTACGTGATTGATCGTGGCTATGAGAAAGGAGGCCTCTATCGCCTCAGTCAGACTCCGTTTGCTGGAACCCTATCTCTACCTACTGGACCTGTCTCCCCTCTGTTATGGCATCTGCGCTTTGAACATCTACCGCTTCAGAAGCTACGTCGTGTGTTACCCCAGGGTTTGCCTCACACATCTATCCAATGTGAGGCATGTCAGTTGGGAAAGCATCATCGGTCTACCTTTTCCAGTCGTCAGTGTCGGAGTAGTACCTCCAAGTTTGAGTTAGTTCACATTGATATCTGGGGTCCGAGTCGTGTTCCTGATCATCAGGGACACAGGTTTTATATAGTTATTGTGGATGACTTCTCTCGTGTGTCATGGGTGTTTTTGTTAAAGAATAAATCTGAAGCAGGGAATATTATTATCAATTTTCTTAATGAGATTCGTAATGTTTTTTCCACATCTGTTAAAATTGTGAGAAGTGATAATGCCCAGGAATTGTGTACTCATGTCCTAGCTAGTTATTTCTCATTCCAAGGGATTATCCACCAGACACCATGTGCCTATACCTCCCAACAGAATGGGATCGCTGAAAGGAAACATCGCCACTTACTAGATGTCACCAGGTCACTTCTTATACAGAGTCATGCTCCTAATTCTTACTGGGGTGACGCGGTTCTTATAGCATGTTACCTAATCAATCGTATGTCGTCATCTGTTCTAGGTGAAAAGATTCCTTTCTCCCTTATCTTCCCTAGAAAAGATCTATTTTCCCTTACTCCTCGTGTGTTTGGTTCGGTTGCCTTTGTCCACCAGTTGTCTCCTGGTACTAACAAGCTCTCTCCTAGGGCTATCAAGTGTGTGTTCGTTGGGTAGTCCAGAACTCAGAAGGGGTACAAGTGATATGATCCATTGCGCAGGCGGTATCTAGTTAGTGCAGATGTTACATTTTTTGAATCCGGAATGTATTTTTCATCATCAGGTGATCAGTTGATACCTCCAGCTAATACTGATGCCATTTATGCGTCACCACCACCACCATCACCACCATCACCACTACCACCAGAACCATTACCATCATCTGCGCCTCCTATCACTATACATGTTTCACCACTACCATTTCATTATACCCGCAGGCCTGCTCCAGCTCATGGTCATTGCTCATCACCTAGCTCGCCTAAGGTATGTTCTGAAGATATTACTATTGATGGATCTTATGATGTTTCTGAGCAGGATGTGTTACAGAGGACAGACGAGGACACATCTGATTTAGATGTTCCTATTGCTATACGAAAGTCAAAGCAGAGCTGCACTTCATATCCTTTAGTAGCTTCTGTGCCATTTGAACGACTAACTGGAGATTTCAGGAACTTTGTAGTCGTTTTGTCAGTTGTAGATATTCCACGGAATTACCAAGATGCTCTGAAGGATAGTAGATGGCGTCTAGCAATGAAGGAAGAAATGGCAGCACTTCAGTCTAGAGGAACTTGCAGTCTGGTTCCTATACCTGCAGATGTGTCACCAGTGAGCTGCAAGTGGGTATTTACAGTCAAGCAGAATGCAGATGGCAGTATTGACAGATACAAGGCTCGTCTTGTTGCTCGTGGCTTTACACAGACATACGGGGTGGACTATCTTGATACATTCTCGCCAGTAGCCCGCCATTCCACTCTACGGATCTTGCTGTCAGTTGCGGTTACTCGTGAGTGGCCGCTATATTAGTTGGATGTGAAGAATGCGTTCTTATATGGTGACTTACAGGAGGAAGTCTACATGCAACAGCCACCCGATTTTGCTGTTAAGGGGGAGTGTTCTAAGGTGTGCAGACTTCATAAGGCTATCTCTGGCCTTAAGCAGAGCCCCAGAGCGTGGTTTCAGAAGCTCTCAGATCTCTTTGAAAAACAGGGATACAAACGTTCTAATGCTGATTATTCCTTGTTTCTACAAATAACTTCCTATTATTGCAATCATGGTCTATGTAGATGACATCTTAATTACAGGTGATGATGTACAAGGGATAAAGAAGGCGAAAGAAATGCTGGGTAGCGAATTTGTCACCAAGGACCTTAGAGTTCTTAGATATTTTCTGGGACTGGAGTTCGCCAGAAATCCGTATGGGTTGGTAATGTCTCAAAGAAAAGACGTCACTGACCTGTTGAGTGAAACATGAATGCTTGGTTGCCGACCTGCTACCACACCAATGGACCCTAGTATGAAGCTATATGATGGTGATACAGAGGAGGTGGATAGGAGAAGATACAGAGAACTGATGGGCAAACTTCTATATGTCACTATCACTAGGACCGATATATCCTTTGCTGTGAGTCGAGTGAGCCAGTTCATGGAGCAACCACGTCAGGTTCACATGGATGCCATACATATGATACTCAGGTACCTCAAGTCATCCCTAGGTGCGGGCCTGCTGTTCAAGAAAGGCAAGGTGATCTCTATCTCAGCCTGTGCAGATGCAGATTATGCATGGTGTCCCAAGGACAGGAAGTCTACCTCTGGGTTGCTGTATATGTTGGAGATTCCCTAATCTCATGGATGAGCAAGAAACAAACTGTGGTAGCTAGGTCGAGTGTTGAATCTGAATATAGAGAAATGGCCCAGGTTAGCACAGAAATGATGTGGGTAAAGGCTGTGCTTACAAATTTACATATAGAAGTCCCACTTCCTATGGCTTTAGAATGTGACAATCAGGCGGCCTTGTTCATTGCAAACAATCCAGCATTCCATGAATGAACCAAGCACATTGAAGTCGATTGTCACTTTATACGTGACATGATCCAGAAGGGATTCATTGCTACATCCCATGTTAGTTCAGAAAATCAAACTGCAAATATTTTTACCAAGGCATTACTGCGAGGCCCGTTTCAGAAGTGTGCGTCCAAGCTGAGCATGATTGATATCTATGCTCCATCTTGAGGGGGAGTGTAAACATATATTGTCTACATATGTAGTCTTTTATTATTTTCCATTATTGTCGTACTCTTTATGTAATTTACCCATAGGCTACTCTCCTATATAAGAGAGCCTAGGGCTGATGGAATAAACAAGTTCTCTGTTTTTCCAACATCTATTGTTGCTCTTCCTTGTGAAGGCGGTCGAAGTTTCGAAGCTCCGACGCTGACTCCTTGAAGCCAGTATCGGAGAAGAGACCCATTGCTCATCCATCTTCAAGCACCACATTTTCTTCTCTTCTTTTTCACCTGCCCCTCTGTTCTCATATACAGCTCGCAGTACATCCGTCGATCCTCCGCCTCGAATGCCATCTCCACCGCTCCAACTTCGCGCGCTTCGCGCCTCCGACTCCTCTCCATCTTTGCTCGTGCTCCACCAAAGCCTCTTGCCATCAGTTGCTCCGTCGCACACCGCTTCCCCCTTTTTTCTCTCAGCATCCGCCTAAGCCCTCGTCCTTTCCCCTTCGTACCGCTGCTTGACCCTTGCTCTGCCTCATCTTCGCCGCTATTCACCTCCACAGCGCTTACACGCTAGCCTCGCCTCTCCCCTCCGTCACCTTCGCAGCTTGCCAGAAATCTGCCTCGACCCACAAGCTCTCTGCGTCGACCCTCTATAAACCTCGACCGCGTCCCGCCGGCGACCACCAGCTCCAACCACTGTTGGATCGAGCATCCATCGTTGATCCAACAACCTCAAGACAGGCATGCAGAGGCTAGGGCACGGGACCTCACTCAAAAGCTCAGTCGCCCGAGCCACCTTACCTCGGGGCACTCGAGGTAGCTACTCCCTTCCACGTGCCACCTCGGAGACCCGACCCTCCCCCCGCCATTCTAGAAAATTGCAAAGGGTTCCCCGCCGCCTAGATCACGCATGTTCCCTATGGAAATACGTGAAATGAAAGGTTGCATTCATCGGAGCACTAGAGCTCTCTTATATAGGAGAAAAGCTCTAGGAGAAATTTGCATAAAGCGGATAGAAAAAAATAAAGAAATACGAAATAAAAAGAGAGATACAAATATCTCAATACTCCCCCTCAAGCTAGAGCATATATGTCTATCATGATCAGTTTAGAACAACGACGAAAAGGACCTCTGGGAAGAGCTTTGGTAAAAATATCTACAATTTCGTCGCCTGAAGCAACATGAGAGGTGGAAATAAGTCCTTTCTGAATTTGATAACGAGTATAATGGCAAACTACTTCAATGTGCTTTGTTCTTTCATGGAAAGCTGGATTATTAGCTATGAATAGAGCAGCTTGGTTAGCACATTTAAGGTGTATAGGAAGAGGCACCTCAATAGTTAGAACAGTCAAGACAGACTTGACCCACATTATTTTCGTTCTCCCTTGGGCCATGGCTCTATACTCTAATTCAGTGCTAGATCTAGCCACAACGGTTGTTTCTTACTCTTCCATGAAACCAACGAGCTACCTACAAACACGATGAAGCTTGACATGGACTTCCTATCCTTGGAGCACCTAGCATAGTCTGCATCAGCCAGTAACAATGAGAGACGTGTCTCTTCTGAAACAGAAGTTTTGGACCTAAAGAAGACTTCATATACATCAAGATCATGTTAGCTGCATCCATATGAACATGTCCGGTTTGTCCATAAACTTGCTGACTCTACTAATAGCAAATGATATATCATGTCTGGTGATAGTGACATACAACAACTTCCCCACTAGCTTACTATATCGTCATTTGTCAACCTCATCAAAGTCATTATTATAGCACTTAGCATTAGGATCCATTGGAGTAGTGGCAGGTCTATATCTTGTCATGCCCGTCTTAGATAGGTCAGTGACATACTTCCTTTGTGTCATCACCATAACACGCTGTGTTTTTTTTCAAATTCTACACCAAGAAAAAAATGGAGATTGTCAAGATCCTTGGGCACAAACTGTTGTCCAAAAAAATCCTTAGCTGCATGAATACCATGTTCATCACTGCATGTAATAATAATGTCAACTACATATACCAAAATAGCAACAGCATCTCTCTGGGTTCTCTTAACAAAAAGAGAGTGATATGCAATAGATCTGACAAATCCTTGTTGCTCAATCAACTCTGAGAGCTTCTTAAACCAAGCCCTCATACTCTGTTTAAGGCCATAAATGGCCTTGTGAAGTCTGCACACCATATGAGACTCCTCCTCAACAGCAAACCCCGGTGGTTGCTGCATATAGACTTTTTTCTACAAGTCACCATACAAGAATGCATTCTTGACATCTATTGGAATAGAGGCCAATAATGTACCACAATGAAAGATATGAGAATCCTAAGCATAGAATGACGAGCAACTGGAGAAAATGTATTCGGATAGTCTACCCCATAAGTTTGGGTGAATCCGCGAGTAACAAGTCTGGCCTTATACATGTCCACAGTACCATCGACACAGTGTTTCACCGTAAACACCCATTTGCTACTAACAACAGATGCACCTAGGGGAGCATGTACAACACTCCAAGTGCCACAAGACAATAACGCTGCCATCTCCTCCTCCATAGGCAGATGCTACTGACTAATATGCAATATTTCCTTATATGACCATGGTATCTCCTCGGCAGACAAGCCCACAACAAACCTCTGAAACTCCTCTGAGAGACGGGCAAGGGAAACATGGGAAGCAAGAGGATACATAATGCATGTACACCTCTTCTTTCGTAAGGCAATAGGCATATCAAGATCCTCAGCTTCCTCAGTGTTAAGACTGGAACATCTAATGTCGCTTGCTCATCAAGCTGTAAACGCAAATCACCAGTGTCGTCAATAGAAATCAAGTGCTCAGACCATACATGGGGCATGTTGAATGATGGAGGAGGCACATAAGCATGAAGTCTGCGCTAGTAAGCCAACGGAAAGCAACTGGGTGCAACGGGTGCTGGTGGAGGTGGTGGTGTCAAAGGTGGTAGTGAAGATGAGCCTAGGATAGATAAAAATCAGAGGTAGAGGCATGTATACCTCTTCTCCAGTCTCCGAAGGAATCAGCTTAGCACCTGTAGGGGAGAAAAACATAATATACTCAAAGAAGGTGACACCCGTACTAACATAATAGTTTCTTCGAACAGGGTCAAAGCAATAGTATCTGTTTTGGGCTCTGAAATACCCCACAAAACGCACTTGACAGCTCTAGGATAGAGCTTGTCATGACCTGGATATGTATGATAAACAAAAGCAACCGACCCAAAAATACAAGTGAGAGAGAAAAGATCCGTTGCAAGAAACACAATCAAAAATGGGATCTTCTCCCCAGAACCGATGAGGACATACAATTCACCAAGTAGCAAGTATTTAGAACTGCATCCCCCCAGTATGAATGAGAAGCACGACTCTGGATCAAGAGAGTCCTAATAACATCCAAAAGGTGGTGATGTTTAGGTTCAGCCACCCCATTCTGTTGAGAAGTATAAACACAATACCAAGAGTCTTGAGAAACTGAGAGATTTGAATACTGCAAATAGTACATTATCGAAATGAATATACTTGTTATTTGCATAAAAAACATTCCTTATTTCATTAATAAAAGACTGAATAACAGGACCAGCATCAGACTTGTTTTTAATAAGAAAAAACCCAAGACAATCTTGAAAAATCATCGACAGCAACAAAATAAAACATATGCCCCTGATGGTCTGGGACATGACTTGGACCCCAAATATCAAGACGAATTAACTTAAAAATACTATGACTACCACGACCCTGACGACTCCGGAAGGTAGACCGATGATGCTTCCCAAGATGGCAGGCCTCGCACTGAAAGGTTAGAGCGATGTGAAATCTGAGGAAGTACATGACACAACTTCAGTAGAGGAAGATGACCAAATCGGAGATGCCACACATAGGGAGAACCTGATACAGTGGGAAGAGATGAAGCACCAGCATATGGAGGTTCGACCAGTCTATAGAGACCTCCTTGCCCACGGTCATATCCAATCACCCTGTACGTAAGAATGTCCTGAAATACGAGAGATAATGGCTCAAATATGGAACGACAATGTAAATCCTTTGTGATTTGACTAAAGGACAGTAAATTCATAAAAAAATAGGAACATAAAGGACATTCTGAAGTTGCATTGCTGAAGTTAGATGTACCTCCCCTTGACCAATGATGGGAGAGTATGTCCCATCTGCTATTATTATTGATCTACCTGACTGAGTGGGTCTGTATGTAGTAAATTGTCCTCTGTCACCACAAAGATGATGGGATGCACCTGAATCCATAATCCATTCTAACAAGTCTGCCCTGGAACAGCTAGTAAAAGCATAAGTTATATCTGATGTGGATGTTGACGCTAAGGCAGCTACCTCTGATAATCCCGAAGGAGAGCTGGTCGACCCAGGAGCAGGTATGAACTCTATGAATCATGCTACAAGTTCATCGAATCTCTGATCAGATGCAGGTGATGGACTACCAACTTGCTGAGTCTGCTCTACTATTCGTGCTGAAGTAGGAAAACCATGCTTAGAGTAGCATGTTTCCTCAGAGTGGCCTGGCATGTGGCAGTAAGTGCACGGCTGATGAGGTCAACAAGCCCCTCCCCCGCCATGGTTACTACGACCAAGGTACTGTGTAAGGTTCCTCCTACCACGAGTTGCAATCATAGCTGAGGTCTGAGATTGCCGAATACCACCACCAGGAGATATAGAGAGCCTGTTCAATTTGCGGTATGCCACCTCCATTGGAGGTATGGTGGCATCAGTAAGAATCTGTGCTCGAGCGGCATCATACTCAGGATCAAGAACTGCTAGAAAAACTCCGGTCATCATCGAATCTCTGTACGCCTTGAGCTGCTTTGGTGTAGCAGTCAAGGGATGAAACCATGAAGCATCTCAAACATACCCCTTAGAGAAGTGTAAAGGGAATGGAGAGGACGACCATTCTATTTTGATGCGAAGATATCATGCTGAAGTTGCAGATCTTCAACTCGTCTTTCGTTGGGGAGTATGTAGCAGCAAAAATATCCCACATAGCCTTTGCAGCAAGCTGACTCAGAATATCGTTTGCTATCTCCATTGACACAGTCCCAAATAGTCACACACGCACATATGTGTCATCTGCCTCCCATGAGGCAATAACCTCAGTCTTGTCACTTGGCTCCTCCTTCGTGAGGATGTGCTTCTTGCCATTACATTGCATTAGGCTCATGAACTGCATGGCTCATAGTTTACAATTCGTTCCATCCATCTTGACAATGGGTGTTGAACCTTTGAAGGCACTTAGGGATGAAAAATATGATTCGTTGTCTGACATGATGACAATAATCTCCAAGACTGGAGCTGCAATCTGAAATAACTGTCTACACAGACATAGAAAAAAATGGTTGTGGGTGTAGACTCGTACAACAATCTATTCCATTAGTTGGAAACCTCTTTGAGTAATTAGGGCGATTTTAGATGATCAAATCACACCATAGGAACTCAGAGACAGACCTAACAGGAATTAAATTGTTCCTTCGGAATGATTTTCAGATCGAAACGGAGTTCGCAAACGGTGACTAGGGCTGTGGAGCAGAGGCACTAGTCCTAGACCACCAGAGCAGGGTGCCGGCGACGACAACCTTGACTGCTGCAGCCCACGACGGCGGCAACAAGGTTGATGATGTTGTTCCGATGGCGGTGGCGGATGATGTCGTTGCTTTGTAGCGCGGCAGTTGCTACTCCGGCTATGCATGGTGCGGAAACTGCGACGGCGACGTCCGGCTAGGCGAGACGCGTTAGGATTTTAGGTGGGGTGGGATATCTAGGGACAAGCTCTGGTCTAGGACCGTCACTCTGATAACATGTGGAAAGGCGTGAAATGAAAGGTTGTATCCATCGTAGCCCTAGAGCTCTCTTATATAGGAGAAAAGATCTAGGAGAAAATTACATAAAGCAGACAGAAGAAATAAAGAAATACGAAACAAAAAGAGATACAAATATCTCAACATTCCCAACGTGGAAAAATTGCAGCAGCGTCTTGGTGGGTTTAAATAATTACAGATAAGTCCTTCCAGGGTCTTTTTGGGATAAAAACTTTATTTTTATTGTATTTTAATCCCTGGAACTTTATGTTGTCATATCTTTCTCATATTTTATCTAATTTCAGCGTACAATATGTCGTTTTGAAGCTTGTTCAATGCTCTTTCATTTAAATATATTGTGAATAGATCAAAGGCGCTTTAATGATGAATATTGCTTGAGGTGTCTTGTGATCCATGTAGGCTTATTCCTTGACATATTTACCATTATATCTTGAGAAAGTTTGATTAAATTTGCAGGGGCTCCATTGAGAAGGTTTAATCAGATTAATTCTCTACTAATTATCGATAATTATTTTTTATGAATTAATCTTTGTAGGGTGAAAATATGATTTGGATTTAATTTGATCATTTTTAATGAATAATGAAATTCTCTGGCCTACTATGTTGGAGTTTTGATTGATAAATATCTCTTAATATATTTCTGAGAATTGGCACTATTAGGGGAATAATTGCGCGGTATAAAGGGTGAATCATAATATTTTTCTACAGGGATTATGAAGGTCTAAATTTCAATATAACATGTGGATATTGATCTAACTTAATTATAGAATTTGATTCTTAATCTTCTAGCATGCAGCCTATTTGATATATATTTCTTGAAGACCTTTCTCTGGATCTGTGATTAATTAATTGAGGATTAATTAATCATTTTTATTTGATGATTGAAAGAGAAAAAAATCACAGATCATGTGTTTTACTTTGTCTCTGATTCATCTGCTTACATTGCATTGCATGTATTTTATTTTTAATTTATTTTCCTGGCATCGAAATTTTTGTCACAAGTAGTTAATTATTTACATTGATTTAGAACCACATAACTAAAAAATCATCGTTTCATGTGTTCAACCTTTGTACACTTACCATGTTAAAATACTCCGCAATATTCAAGAGTTGTGGTTTTTGATAGATTGTTTTCCACCACCTATACTACAATTTATCTTTATTAAAGAGGTAGAAATACAATTCATCACTTATATGTCGGTTCTAGCCTTGTCATAATATGCTCCTTATTGTGCTGCATAAGGATCAGAAATTGCATGAACCACAACTCATAGTTAGTCCCATCCATTTTCATGTTGGGAGCCAGGCCCTTAAATGCACCGGACAAAGAAAAGATATCACCCTTGTTTTCTAACATGATGGAAGAAAGGCCGGAAAAACGGAACTCGCGTGGGAAAGTAAACCGATTTGAATGAATCTACACAATCATGTGTAGGATTGGTTGTACTTGTAGACTCATACAACCATTCTCTTCAATCTCGATCACTCTAGGGCAGCAAAAACGTGATCTAAAGGTCTGAAATCACATTTTCCAACAAAATCAAACCAAATCATATTGTTGATTAACGTACAGATGCCCTAGGGTGCCCTAGGGAGAACCAACGACATGTAGGGAAGCCGCAGGTGGCTAGGTGCCGACGAGAAGAGGTCTGGGGAGCCTTGGCAACGGGCCTAGGATACCCTAGAGGGCATCGGCGTCGTCGATGGTGGCCCAAGTGGCCTAGCTACAACGAGAAGGGGCATGGAGGCCCTCCTCGTCCTCCTGGCGTCGTACGAGAGTTTAGGCTGATGGTGGCTGCAGGAATTAGGTCAGAACTCCGGTTTAGGACTGTCGCTCTGATACCATGTGGAAAGGAAAGAATGAATTACCCATTGATGAAACTCTAGGGTTCTCTTATATATGAGAGTAACATGTCGGCAAATTACATAAAGAAGGCTGAAAAAATAAATATTACATAAAAGATATGAAAGATAACTACTATCTTAACAAATAGTAAATAAGAATCGAGTTGGAAATTAATAAACTTGGCTTAAAATTTTACTTCAACCTTCAAATAGTCTTTAAAGACATCTAAGAGAAGTTACACAATCCTAAATCTAAATAATATGATCTGGTCGACCAAAACTAACCAAATGTGAAATAAGTTGACAGAAAAATGACCTCGGATAAATGTCAAAGTTACTAATGGATGAACCATCGAATACACCTTCTAGAAAAAGCTAAACCAAGTCGATCAGGTTAGTAGAGTGCCGCTAGTGGTGGAAGAAAGGGGAGGTGATGCTAACGTTGGATAGGCTTCCTGAAGCACTTGCTAGATGGTAGATAGGTTGCTATTATTGATGAAGACTGGTTACGGTGTTAAGAAGAGTTGTTGAGGGTGGCTGTGGTCAACGAAGGGCAACTAGTGATTCGTCGTAAAGGTTTAAATAGTGATTAGGGTTAGGTTTTATGTCGGTATCTCTAATATTGTGTTGAAATTACAGAAGAAAAATATTATCTTTATAAAGCATCCCAAGGTTTTCGTATTTAGCCTTTGAACCATAGATATATGTCGAATGACAATAGCAGAAATGAAAATGTTAAGGTGGATGTGTAGTCATACATGAAAAGATGATATTCGAAATGATGCGGTCATAAGGAAAGTTGGTGTAGCTCCTATAGAGGATAAGATGAGAGAAAATTGCTTAGAATGCTTTGACCATTTACAAAGGACATCAGTTGATGCATCAGTTAGAAGATGCGAGATTTTGGATATTGAGCTAGTTAAGAGAGGGCGAGGAAGGTCCAAGAAGTATTGGAATGAGTCTATACGAAGGGATCTTAGTTATTTGGATCTAAGCCAAAGAATGACCTACAATAGATCTGAATGGATGCAAAAATTCCGTGTAGCCGACCCTACTTAATTTTGGGAAAAAGATTTGTTGTGGTTGTTGTTTGTAAAATATCCCAAGGCTCTATATGTAGAGAGAAGCCAGTTTTGAAAATAAAATAAGCCCAAAAACATTATAGTCTTTGCAGAAGAAATTAAAAGAAGTAAATATTAAAATGACATTTTATAGCATACTTCCCTCCGATTCTAAATGAGAAGTGGCCCCAACGAGCTAGATGGTTTTTATTATATTATCATGATAGAATATCAAGTATAAATACGATAATAAGCCCCCATCTATGCCCACATAACAGTTCGTCCTCTTCTACTTATATAATATTCAACAAATCTCTCAACACACTACTTTCAAATAGCTTCAATGTGTAGGTGTGTGATCTTTAATTCGGATAGCTCGAGCATAAAAAATCCTTTTAAATAAAGAATATAAACAAAGCTAGGCATTCATTTAATTAAGTGATGCATTTTGGTATACACCACCACCTAGATTACACTATATGATTACTAGTATATAATTTTAGAAATGTACACCACCACCTAGATTACACTATATGATTACTAGTATATAATTTTAGAAATATTATATTGGCAATAAAAATATTCTCTAAGTACCTCTTGTCGTTCAATGAATCCTTGTTGTTTAAGGTCGTACAGTTGAAAAGAAACTACAAAAGAATAAAATTAAATTAGTAAAAGCTCTAGCAAGAAACAACACTCATTAAAGCAAAATATAATGAAGCAATGTCAAGAAGAGAAATTCACAACAAAAACATGTATATCTATGCATGTTCTCCTACAATAATGATGCATAATGACATTGGGGGAAGAGAGGAGAAAAGAGGACACACGATAAACATGTAAATTTGAACTGTTGAAATATATGTATAGTTTATTCTAAGCTAAAGAAATTTAGTCACTTGGGAGGAGCGCAAGCAAAGTAGGTCAACTGATAGGATGTGGTATATCTGATTAACTAAGAGATGCATGTCTTTTTATGGGTCAGTGCCCAACTCCTACTCCACTCATGGGGTCAAAGGTTAGTGCATAGGTACATGGGCAAGGTCAAATTTCTTACCTTTGTAAGATAACAACAATAAAGACTTTTCCCCACATTAAGTAGGGTCGGCTACATGGATTCTTTACCGCCGTTCAGATCTATCTTGGGTCATTCTCATTCTTAGATCTAAAAAACTAAGATCCTTCGGATAGTCTCATTCCAACATTTCTTAGGCCTTCCTCGCCCTCTCTTAGACGGCTGAACATCCCAAAACTCGCATTTTCTAACTGTTGCATCAGTCGACCTCCTTTGCAAAAGGCCAAACCATCTTAAGTGGTTTCTCTCATCTTATCCTATACCAGAGATATATCAACTTTCCATCTGATCGCATCATTCAAAATCCGATCATTACGTGTACATCCACCTTAGCATTTTCATTTATGTTACTGTCATTCTCTGCACATACCTATGGTTTACAGGCCAACATTCAAATCCATAGAGCATAGCAGGTCTTACAGCTGCTTCATAATCTTACCTTTGTAAGAGTTTCTAAAAAATATGATCAGAAGCTGTGTTATTCGATAGATGACGAGCTTTAAATGCGAACAAAAAAAAAGTAGAATATTAATTGGTTGTATTATGTTCTTCATGATGTCCTCTAATATAAACACAATGGTGTTGTAATCATGTATGTCAATGGCATAACTAGCATTTGACCCAGATAGTAATTGTGATGTCGCAGTAGATCATGGCATGCTACAGGAGAAGGGATGTTGGAAGTTTCATGCTCCTAGGCCCGAGCAAGATGATCTCATTCTTTCTTTTTGGAGACAGAAAACATGTAAGCATACTCACTTCAATGAGTAACTCTAGTTTACTCCATATAAAAAGAAAGATCAAGGTTATCTTTCCTCCTATTTAGGACAAAGTAGACACTAGGGATTTACTCAAAATGCTTTGGATAACTTTATCTACAAAGATGTACTAGAGGGGGGTGAATATTTAGTTAAGGGAAATTAGGATGAGAACAAAATTAGCTCAAATATTAAAAGTAAGAAATAAGAAACCAAACAAGCAATCTATAATTCACGGTTTTAGATTGGTTCACCCTGCACAAAGGCTATGTCTTGAGCCTATGCTTGGCCTTCTTAGAACATACAAGCATTCATCTAATGAATTACAAAGCATATAGCACATTGCACTTGATATTCTATACAACAAAAAGTGTTCGAGAAGAATGCCTTATGGTATGTAACCTTAATAAGGGTTCATCTTCTACTTACGAAGAAAGGCAGCCTTAACATACAAAGCCTCCTAACCAAGAATAAAGAGAAATACATTATTCTAAATAAAACCTTTTAAAACATGAAATGAATACTTGTAGAGATATTACCAAGCCTATGTATTGTTTTACAGTTTATATTTATTTCTTCCATATTATGTAATTTACTCATGGGTCTCTCCTCTATATAAGAGAGTCCTAGGGTTCATTGGACAATATAATTGATCTTTTTCCCAACATGGTATCAGAGCGACGGTCCTAGATCGAAGCTCTTGTACTTGAACATAAACCCTAACCCACCTGCTCATCGCCTCTCTTTCTCCTCAGGACATCGTCGTCGCCTCTCTCTCTCTTTCCTCGACGTGCCGCCCACCACCGTTGCCTCTCTTTCTCCTCAGGGCGCCGATGTCGTCACTGGCTCTCTCCTCTCTCCTAGGCGGACCCGCCGCCATCGAACCTCTCTTCTTTCGTGCGCCGCCACCAGCGCCCCCCTTCATCGCTGCCAGTGATCCCCATCGTCTCTCCCTGCAGCTTTCGCCTCTATCCCTTGCATGTGGCCACGTTTTGTAGCAACAGTCTTTGATAGGAGTGGTTGCATCCTGAGTCTACACATGCAACCACTTCCCCGTATATAATAGAATCTTCTTTTGATCTACAAACCCTAATTCTTCTCATTCTTGCAGTATGTCAAAAAACAAGGTCGACATCTCTGCCACAGGTGCCTTCTGAGGTCGAACGCTGATAGTAAAGATGAAGGGGACAAATTATAAACTATGGGCTATACAGTTCATGAGCCTCATGCAGTCTACAGGTAAAAAACATACTCTTACTAAGGAATAGCCATTTGAGAAAAGTGGGGTGAACACCTCATGGGAGGCGGACGATGCCTATGCACGTGTTTGGTTCTCTGGTACATTGACAATAGAGATCGCAAATGATGTTTTACATCAACCCATCGCCAAGGCTGCATATTCTCAAGCGAGGAATGAGACGAAGATCATGCAGCTACAACATGACATCTTCACAATCAAACAGAATGGACGTCCTCATTCTCTATACACGTCTCTCCACGGCATGTTCGAGAAGCTCAATAGTTTTAAGCCCCTTGCTGTTATTCCTGAGCAGCAGACATATACAGGAACACCACCATGGTTGGTGTATTTCCTGCAGCACTTGATCCAGAGTATGATGCATCTCGATCGCAGATTCTTGTCAATGGTATCATTTATCCAAAGGAGGAAGCTTACCGCAGACTCAACAGGACTACGATCCCCTTGTCTCTAGTCAGACATCATCTACGATGGTCGCCTCCCGCGATAGGGGAGGCTCTTCTCAGTACCGTCAAATGATTGTTAAGAGATGATCTCCATCCTGAGTAGGAGATGGCAATCCTTTCTCATTTGGTTGATATCTGGCCGATTTCTTGATGCAGGCCCTTTACATGGGAATAGAGATTCGGAGGTGTCAGATTAGTTAGGTCAAAGAGTTGACTTAATGAGATCGAGATAATCAAAGACCTATGTCGTATGCTGTCACGATATAGGCATGCATCCTCTGACCGGAGACAGATGTGTTACCATATGTTTGAGTATGTATATTTGGCAGACCAATATGTTGATGAACTAACCAATCTCTATACATCAGTACGCTGGTGTGCATGCAAGGGCATGTGAGTAATATGATCTCTCAAAGGGATCATACAGGTTCATTGCTGAACTAGAAGATAAGAGCTCAATCATGAGATATTGGGAAGAATCAAATTCCACGCGTGGTCGTCTCGCTTAGGAAGCTTGACTGAATTTGTAAGGTTTGATATATGCTTTTGGAAAGTATATGATCAATGCATACGTATGATATATGCTTTGGGAAAGTATATGATCGATATTGACTCCCAATGATCGAATGAGAACCTTAATGATAAAATCCTGAAGGAGACAGTCTAAAAGAGACCTAAAACTTCGAACTTATTCTGGGTCTTCTAGTATGCAGGATGTACAGGTACTTGGAATGACTGAGGGTGATGTGATCATAATTCATAAACAATTGTATAACCATGATGCTTCCATTCCGAAGGAGTGATGAAATAGGTCTGGAATTTAGTGACTCCTCTCATAGAAAAGTAATCTGATCTTAGTCCAAATGTTGGACATTGATCTGAATGTGATTCAGACGTAATGAGAAGATTAGATTTACGATCTTGATTTAATTAAGCATCTATGAGAGGTCCGCAAGATCTGGATTTGATATGTGATCTTAATATCCAAGTCACTATACATGGAACAATACAATCGTCATGTCCTTATCTCCAAGTATCTGCGGAGAAAGTGCATTATTCTTGAAAGAGTTCAAGAATAATTTCATTGTTGATGTATGTATCCGAGTATTTTGATATTGATAATTAAATGTGATTTTATTATCATAAATAATATGAATTTGATTCATAATATAAAGACAGTTATCTGAGATAATTAAATGTGATTTAGTTATCAAAAGATGTGAATTATGTGAATGTGATTCATGTTATTTGGGCACAAGAGAAAAGAGATCCATGATGATTAAACATGATTTAATTATCATGGATATGAATAATGTGGATAGCACTATCCATATTAATCAGATATATTATAAATGTGATTTATAATATATTAGAGAGAGCATATTGTGATTTAGATTTGTTAATTAATTATTGATGTGAATTGGATTCACATTGGATGATTAATTGAAAATATAATTTACATTTTATTTTGGGATGTGAAT
Organism: Ottelia alismoides; assembly: GCA_037367405.1. Taxonomy (NCBI): domain Eukaryota; kingdom Viridiplantae; phylum Streptophyta; class Magnoliopsida; order Alismatales; family Hydrocharitaceae; genus Ottelia; species Ottelia alismoides. The sequence goes on from JAZKJV010005638.1 coordinate 98,114, forward strand.
GTGATTGACATTTTTCCAATAGCATGATTGGAATGTTCACAAGATAATTATGAATTATTTTTTTGAAATATTTTACAACAAATGTTGTTGTAAATCTTGGAATCTCATGAGATAATGAGATCTCATGAGAGAATGAGATCTCATGAGATAACGAGATCTCATGAGACTTTGAGGAGATAGACCCATTCTATCTCAAATGAGTAGTCGTCCCCCCTTATTTAGGGGATATGGTTAATCTCCTCCTTATCTCCAAGACTAGTCAAAGTGATTTAATTTTGAATTGATTTATATTGACTTATAAATATATATTAATTTAAATTAATCAATTGTTGTTGTGCTTTTTACAACAACATCATGACCATTGAAAGAAACACAAATCAATCCCATCCATTGATTGTGTGTTGTCCATGGATTGAGATTTATGGACTCCCAAACCCTAGATAAGAAGAGGCACCCCTTGCTCTTCGAGATATACGATTACGACATATGCTCTCCCTCTCTCTCTCTCTCTACATGTCAAATGCTCTCCCACTCTAAGAAGTCTCCTCGTCGGAGAACTGGGTCCCTCCCATCTGGCTCAGAGAATGATACTCTACTCTGAAGTCCCTATGAAACCACATGAAAACCCTAGCCCATATGGCATAGGGAATGGGATCTCTACTTTAGAGTCCCTATGGATCACATGAAAACCCTGGCTGAAGCATAAAAGATGGGGTTCATATAAAAGATGTTAAACATATGCACATCTGAAAAGAAGACCGCATACATGTGCTTGTTTGAGACTGAAGACTCGGAATCTGGTCGACGAGTCTGAACAATTGTATAGTCTGAACAACTGGCTCGTCTGGAAAATCTGATATCAGAATGGATATGTGACTCTACACAACACTCACCCTTTCTCACATACTTGTCGTAAAACAGAGACATCGACAAAGTTGGGAGAAGACAATAAAATGGGAAAAACATGAATCACAAATGCTGATCTCAATCATTTTTTTCGGCTTTCTTTTTTCAATCATTTTTTTCTCAGCTATTTCATTCCTCTTTTTTATAACTGTCACCTTTTTTTAAGCCGTTCATTTTTTTATCGGCTTTTCTTTTTTTAATAAGCCATCCAATTTTTTTACGGCTTTTCTTTCTTCCCTTCTTTTGAAGACACAGCCGCCTTTTTTTAGCCCCCCCCCCTTCAATTTTTTTCTCTGGGCCAAAAGAAAACTCCCGTTTTTTTAAAACATCGGCACCTTTTTTTTAAACAGATCATCCATGCTCACATTTAGGCCCTTAATGGGGGACCCTCTCTTTTGTTAACTGATGTATCGGGTCCCCCCCTTTCACCACAAATAGGGTTCCCGATGGGAACCCTCTTTTCCCTGTGCCGCCAATGGAACCCTAGATCGGGAGACTCTGCCTGCAGCACTCGATGGTGATCTCGCGCACCATCGCACGCTCGCCCGATCTACGTCGCCAGGAGGACTTTTTGCTGACATTGACATGCAGGAGAAGAGGGAGGTGCGCCTCTGCCTTGAGAAGCATCGAAATGGGACTCGTCACCTAGAGGCTTTGCTGGAGAATCACGATGTTGCTGCCTTTTTCTTTAGGGCTTCCTACGGGAAGAACCAACCTGGAGTTTGGCGATAAAGCGTTGCCTGGAGGGGCGGCAGGGCTTCGCAATTTGCGTGCTAGGAGGGGTTGGGTTGCACAAGGCATGTAAGATCTGAAGGTGCGCCGCCTACGCTTGAATCTGCCGCCATATGCGGCTGGGATCAGAGCCATGGGTTCTCCACTTGGAAGGTGTCGCAAGATGCTTCGCTTGAAGAGGCTTTGGTGGCTTGGCAGCGCTGCCAAGTCATTTGTTTGAGGGGTTGCACTGCAGCAGCCTGATGCAAGGATCCGTATGGAGCTCGGATGGAAGAGGTTGTTGGTTGCGAGAGATGCGGCTGGGCTTCGTCGCCATATGTGGCCTGGATGGGGTTCTGTCGCCATATACAGCAGGGGATACGCACAATGATGCCGCCTAGAGAAGATGCCATTCTTCGCGAGGAGAGAAAGCTGCCTGGAGATGTGTTGATCTTGCGCGAGTATTAAGGCTCTATTTCTGGAGGTTTTCGTGGCGCCGAAGATGCACGAGATGATGTGTCGCCTTGCGTGAAGGCTGCTCCTAGAAGATTTAGGGTTTTGAAAAACCCTAGAACTGAACCTAAATCTCGAACCATATATGAACTTGAATGATACAACATAATCTTCAAATAGAAATCTTCAAGAACAAGAACTCCAACATCGAATCTCGAATAAAAAATAAGCAACTTAGAATCCTCAAGAATCGACCAGCTCTAATACCATGTTAGAAAATAGGAATGCGGAAGCGTGTCAGAGAATAAAGAAATAAAACATAAAAGAAGACGAGATTTTATCGTGGAACCCTACTCCAAAAGGAGCGGGACGAAACCATGAGAGAACGACAAAAGGATTGATAGTTTATTGAACTTTCTCATTGGATACAGATGGTGTGGGGATTCTTATATAGCCCTCACTAAGTCTCCATATTCCACAACTGGTAGATGTGGGACTAAACAACTGGATGTGGTAAATGGATACTGGAGTGATCCATTTACCCATCTATATGAATGACGCATAAAACAAATACTTCAACAAATACCATGCAACTGGGAGGACACAACTGACTTCAAACATGCGATATTCAATATAAATCTCCAATCTAAGAAAGAGATGGCAATATTTCTCCAGAGAGTAATTTCCATTCGACTTCTTGATGGAGGTCCTCTGCATAGGAATGGAGATTCAGAAGTGTTGGAATAATCAAGCCAAAAAGTTGACTTGATGAGGTTTAGATAAATTAAGACATGAATCGTAACTATCACAATCAACCACACATCCTTTGACCTGAGACAAATATGCATCTATATGTATGAGTATGCACCTTTGACAGACCAATAGGCCAGTGACCTAGCCAAGATCCATATACAGGCGTATTGGTGTGCATATGAAGTCGTACGATATGTATGACCTCACGAAGGAATCATATAGATTCATAGTTGACGAGCAGGGAGACAGAGCTCACTCATGAGATAATTTGGGGTCAAAATGACTTCCATGCATGGTCGTCTTGTTTATAAAATAAGACACGAATTCGAGATATTAATATATACTTTTGGAAAGTATATGATTAATATAGTCATCCAATTTTTAAACGAGAAATCTATTAATATATTGCAAACAAGACAGTTAAATCAGGGTTTGAACTTCGGATTTATCAAAGTCTTCCAATGTGAAGGATGAATGAGTATTAGGAATACTCATAGTTACATCTGTTGTAATAGATCATCTACCATGACACTTCCATTCCGAGAGAGTGGTGAAACATGATGGATTTTAGTGGCTCCATTTAGCTAGATGAATTGTAATTTAATTGGATTAAATCACAATTCATTTGAATCCAATTTCCAATTCAAATTCCAATTTCAATGTCAAAATGTTGGAAACAGAAATGATCATAGAAATGAAAATATACAAGCTCGTTGAGCTCATTTCTTAGCTCCAAATAGTTTGGACTATGATTAGAAATGACCAAGGAAGCCGGATTCAGCTCACCGACACTTTATCCAACTCATGGAGAGTGTTATGCATTCGTTGAGCTCATTAAGAGTATAATGTGTTACAGCTCAAGCTCAACATTCGCAGGAGACAGATTATTGGATATAAACTATGAAATTGGATAGTTGTCCATATTTCAAGTCATTATACATGGATAGCATGATCTTCCCGACATTATCTCCAAGTATTTGCATTTGTATCTCATCAGTCCTAATTGGACTAGGACTCAAACTTATTGATGCTAATATTATAATAATAATAGTTATTATTGTATTATTTTTGTAAGGGAAATTTTGTGAATAAAATTCACAAATATATCTCATTAATTAATGTGAATAGTGATTCACAATAACTAATATTTATATGGATATGATTCATATAAACAATTATGTAATTATGATTTACATAATATTTTCAAGGCATAAAATTATGTGAATTTGATTTATTTTGTAGACGTAAATTGTATTTACATTTAATCTTGGGCTCATGAATATGATTCATAAGATTTGAGGATTAATTCCATAATTTCTCCAATTTTGATAATAGGATTATCAAGTCAATTAATTAATAGATAAACAGGCAACAACATTAACTAATTTTAGTTAAGCTAAGTTGTTGCTTATTTATTATTAATTAGTCAATATTAATTGAAAATAAAAAGAAGATAATCCTTATTTAATTAGGACTTGCTCTAGCCCTTGATTTAAAATCCAAGGGACTATAACATACATGTTGGACATGTGGCTTAACTATAAAAGGAGAGCAAGGCTCTCTTCTTTGCAACACATTTTGGAGAAAAATAGTCCTTAGAAATTACGTGCCCCTTGAGATATAGAAGAGTCTTTAGGGTCTCCATCTATCATATGCCTCTTCTTATTGCTCTGGTCGACGTTTGGGTTCGCGGGAAGCAACACGATTCATCTCCGTGCCCATAAGAGACTTTTGCGGCCCGGACTTGATTCAGGAGGTTTCTTCGTTTAGAAACTCACACTTCAAGAGGTAACCTGATCTATCTCTTTTATTCATTGTGAATATTAAAAATTATTTTGGAAATAGTTTCCTTAGAATTTATAATTTCTGAATACACAAATTGGTGTGCTACATTTTCTAGTTCATATAATGAACTAACATTGTTTTGGCAAAAAGTTTGTTAAATATTATGTGTTTCCGTGATGCGTACTAAATAATTTTTTATTTACTTTTCAACAACAACGTATCTCAGAAGACAAGTTCCTTCCTCTAACAAGGTAAGCAACAACTAAAGCAAGCCATGAGAAATGCTAAACTATATCCACCAAAGAATGGAGTGAGCATGTGGAACACCATCAAACAACCAAAGAACGCAACCTAGATTTGCATATTTGCAAGAATTGCTCAAGAAGGGGGAAGAACATCCCTCGTCCAATTGCAGCAGCATCGAGACACATGTAAAGGATGGACAGACCATATCTAATGCGGCTTTCTAATCTTAATCGGTGATTTCCAACAAGTTGAGAATTTGCTACTACACCATCGGAGATCTTTTAATTTCCAATGTAGCCCCTACCTCTCTGAAGGCATGCGTGCGTGGCAATTTGCAGCATCGATCAGAGTTTGCTATTCTATCCTTATGTCACTTCTAATCTACATGAATATCTTTCAAACACTTGTATAATTTTGAACAAAATGTTTTGTGGTATAGTCTTAACTAAGGCTCTAGCTGTTGTGCAAATTTGAGGAATTTTGGGGATCATTTGGATTTATTGCAATAGTTTGAATATAAATTCTTGATTTTGATTAAGAAATTGCCAGCAAATCAAATCTGAAAACTTCTGAGCTCATTCTTGGCATGCTGATAGCTAATTTATATACCAAATTTCCTATCAAGAGATTTTGGAAAAAAATTAGTGTACTTTCATCTTTTTAGCATGAGTTAATTTCTCATATCTAGGCCTATTTTATCTTTTTAGCATGCTTATCATCTCATTTTGCTATAAGAAAAGAGTTCTAAGTTCCTCATACTCATAGGCAAAACATCTGTAAGATGTTTCAAGGCTTGAAAAAGAAATTGTGGCAGAGATATGGTATGTAGTGCATATACTCTTGCTTTTTTCTGAGAGTAGGGATATCTACTGCACCAGCTGCCAGGCTGTCTCGTGACCCTTTCCCGGTATCCATAGAAGAGGAAATGTTGACAGGCTTATAACTTCAGCAGGACCTGCCCGGGCAGGAGGCAGTGACCCTTTCCCGGTATCCATAGAAGAGGAAATCTTGTCAGTCTTATAAGTTCCACAGGACCTGCCTTGGCAGGAGTCAGTGCTAGCTTAGAAGGGTTTTGTTTACAATGTTTTTAAAATTCATAAGGAATATCATTTGGAATGGGAACAAAAATCGGTGTAGTTTCTAAGATAATATATGAGGTAGAGACACAAGGGTATTGGTTCTTCTAAAGAAAGGGATTGATTCAAAAAAGTATTGTCCTTACTAATGTAGTTTTTCCAAGATCAAATGCCATAACACCAATATTCCTTCGGATTTCTTGTGTACCATAAGAACACACATTTGATTGTTGTGGTTGCTAATTTATTGCTATTATGGTTAAGAATGTGAACAAAAACAATACAACCGAACACTTGAATAGAGACATGAAACACTCCCTTTACAAGGTAGAGAATCTCAATAAGAACTTGATCCTTTTTTTTGAAGCCAAACAAGAGGGAAACACTCAGAGGTGTCCACCCAAAATTGCATTAATAAAAAATAGGAATCAGTTACAGAGCGGACATCTAAGAAAGCCACAGGTCTAACAATCTCGACACCTGGATACAAACATTCTCCTTATAAAACCTTTGACCAGAGAACAACAGAGCATTCCTAGCCAACCAGATGGCCCAGACAATGACCACAGGGCGAAGCAGGACCCTCCTCGGACGGTGTCTGGCCGCCACCAACGTATCACAGAAGGAGGCAAGGCTCCCTGTACTGACCCAATCCAGATCCGAGTCATCCCAAATAGGCGTCGTTCCCTGGCACAAGAAGAAGAGATGCTCCACAGACTCAATCCCAGACCCGCACAGAAGGCATTTGTCAGAAACCATCCCAAGCAGCCTAGCACAGCGGTCACGCGTCATCAGTCGCTTCCTCCTAAACTTTCACAGAAAAAAGCGAATCTTCTCGGGCAGGCCAAGCCCCCAAAAGAAACCGCAGTCCCTCGCAAGCTCAGCCGACTGAGAAGGGGGAGGCCTGCAGATCGCCCTATAAGCCTTCCCCACCGAGAAAGTGTTCCCACGCCAAACCCAGTGATCCCGTTCCTCAGAAGGGCCTCCAAAAATCCTAAGCGAGTCAAGCAGGAGGAGAAAATCCTCCATGCGTTGGTCTGAAAAATTTGATTGAAACAACGGTATCCAGTTCCCATCCACTCAGCATGAGGCAACACGCACTTCCGCATCCACCACTAAAGCAAGCAACTGTGGGAAGTCGTCACACAACGCCCCACCATCCGTCTAGTTATCCTTCCAGAAAGCAAAGGCCTCCATTACAGCCGTCGGGTATACGTTGTGTCTGGTTCTGCGCTGTTATGAGAACGTGATCTTTAATGGAGGAGGGTACGTGATTCAAAAGAAAGGCAGCAGTGAGTAGCGCATATCCACGGTATGTTGAAATCTAAAACCACGGAAGCGAATCGATAAATAAGAAAGAATAAAAACATCAAAAACTTGAGATTTTACATGGAACCCTATTCCCGAGGGAGCGGTATGGAACCATGGGAGAAGGCCTCAGACGGGCGGATCGTCTATTGCAATCTCTTAATGACTACAGGGGGTGTGGAGCTCTTTATATATCCCCACAAACAGACCGGAGTCCCATCGCTCATCCATATGGGACTAAACATGAGTGGGGCACTTGGATCTTTGAGAAGATCCAATTACCCATCTATTACATTCTTCAACACTCCCCATCAACCTGGAGCTGAGAAAGTTGCAACTTGTATCAAATGAAAAAATATACAACACATCTTCACACGATAGATCTCAAGAAGAATATATGCACAGTGCTATTAGAAGGCCTCACTCGATGACGGGTCTGTAATGCTCAAGTCACTGGGAAGTACCTCTGTTGTGCATGTAGTAGTCGCTACGATACCAAGTCGTGCATGGATAAGAGTCGATGCAGAAGAAGAAATCCAGCACGAAATATTAGTTGGGATAGGGACACCCCAACAAAGCCATCGATGCTCGGTGAAGACGACTGGTAGCAGTAGTAGTATGGAATGTTGGTATGTCAATCATGGACGGGCAATAAAAGTCCTGAAGAATATGTTACATCTCTAACTCCCCCTTTCTCCCATACAAGAAAGAGAATATATGATCAAGTTGGGCGAATCAACATAAAACATGCATTTTTGTGCTTCTTTTTTGCACAAATCAACATTTTTTTGTAGTTGTCTTCTTTTTTTCTTGGTTATTCCTTTTTTTCTAGTATGGTTTCTTGTTGTATGATCATCTTTTTTCTCAAAAAAACTCTCATTGTAATGATTAGCCGTTCACTTTTAAAAAAAAATCTTTTTTTAAATGCGGTCAAAGCGGGGCATGAAAGTGCAGCAGCCCGATATGGGCCCAAAATAGTGACGCACCCCAACCCTTTTCTGAGCTGGGCCCTCCTTTTCCCTGGACCACCTTCTTTTTCTACGTGGGCCCAACAGGGCCGAGACATAGCTGACTATAGAGAACGAGGTTTCCTCCTCCTCCTTCGAGTGTAGGGTTCCCAAAGAACCTAACACTGCTTCTTGTATCGTAGAGTGTTGCCGCCTATCGCCTGCTAGGGTTCTAGGCGCAAACACCCAAGAGGAGATGCGGCGTGGCTCGATGATCTGTCTGGAGGGAGGTTTGCGACTATATGGAGGAAGGTGTGCTAATACAAACTCAAAATCAAAATGCAAGATTAAATTGCTCTGATATGAGCATAACAAATAGATCTTCAAGAATAAACCCTATAATCGACCGCTTCGATACCATATTGAAATCTAGAATTGTGGAAGCGAATCGATAAACAAGACAGAATAAAAACATTGAACACTTGGGATTTTACGTGGAACACTACTCCTGAAGGAGCGGGGTGAAACCATTGGAGAAGTCCTCAAAGGGTTAGATCGTCTACTGCAATCTCTCAACGAGTACAGGGGGTGTGGGGAACCTTATATAGCCTAACATACAGACCAGAGTCCCGTCGCTCATCCATGTGGGACTAAACATAAGTGGGGTAATTAGATCTGGGAGAGATCCAATTACCCATCTACTACATTCTTCAACAGTCGACAATATGCTGATGTTTTCTTTTGACAACCCCATTTTGATGTGAGGTACGAGCACGGGTGGTTTGATGTACAATCCAGTGAGAGAAAAAGCTACACTTCATGTGAAAAAACTCTAGCATTATCACATACCAAGAGTTTTAACATCGGCGCCATATTTTTGTTTTTATTAATAAACTTGTATGTAACATAGTAGACATTAGACTTATTGTTCATCAAAAAGGTTTACAAAACACGAGAAAAATCATCAACTAAAACATGGTCATAGTGATTACTAACTCGATCAGGATATTCGACTACATCATGAAACATCAAGGTGAGCAAGCTTATAAAGAACAGTGGAGTAAACAATACCAAAAGTAGGAAAGGAACTTCGATGATGCTTCTCTAGTTGGCAGGCTCACACTCTACGTTGATTGTGGGAGGAAGCTAAAGAAGAACCGATAAAGTTTTTGAGAGAAGAATGACATAAGAGTTGGGGCCATAGAGTGCCTCAAGAAGTGGAAGACTAAGTCTCGGAGCAGTAGAACATGTGGATTGAACTAGTGCTAAATGTCTCATTTTTCACAACATTCATCAATCTTCTTCCCAAATATGATGTCCTAAAAAGATACACGAGAAACCATCGAATATAGCTCGATATTTAAGTTCCTTACAAACTTGATTTACAGATAAAATGCTCATAGAAAGGAACAAATATAACATATCAACCTTGATGTTAACTTAGAGGTAAGGTAAACATCCCATTTTTCCTTTATAGGAGAAAATCTATCATCTGATATGTAGACAGTGTGCCTTGCCCTAATTTGATGCATCTGATGGAATAGAATCTTTTCTTTACAGAGGTAATCTGGTATTTTAACCAACTAATTTGTTTTTTCGATAACTTTTTAGTTGAACCAAGTTAGATACCTGAGTTGATGATGGTAGTTGTCTCTAGGAGAACACCTTTTTCGGAACGTATAGTGCTTTCATGGTTTAACATATTCAAGCAATGCATCAAGCCCTCAAAGTTCCATTTATGAACTATCATAGACCAGTTGTCACTTTCAGTAGCAACGGCTCGAGCAGTAGCTGAGTACCCATTCTTCTTGTGGCATACGGCCTCAGTGTGCCTAAATTTTCCACAGATGCATTAGCTTGTGTTGCATCCATATCACAACATGGTATGACCACGAGTCCACGACTACATCCCCTATATGGGCCACGTCCTCTCATACAGATAGTGGCAAATGCAATGGCATATCCACGGATATATGGATTAGCGAAGTTCTGGATGACTGCAAAACAGCTAAGAGTGTCATGTGTCTTAAATGATTGGTAGTGTAGTTGTTGTGATCATTTAGTCTCAAGTAGCGGCCTAGCAAGGAATACCATTACATGTGTTGGTGATATTTGTCTTCTATTTTGGACAGGTGTATCATGGAATACGAGTGTTATAACTTTAAAATAATTATTTCTATTGAGAGAATCATTTTAAATGGATGTCCTTCTTGCTTCAGGATCATTATATCCAAGTCTGGAAGATTCAACTTAGGCTCTTCTCATACCCATAAGTGGCTTTCAAGAAAGTTCACATATCAAATGCATTTTCATAAAACACCAACTCATCAACATTATTGTTGATGACACTTACCATAATATAAAAACACATCATCCCATTGTCTTTGTTCTAGGTGACATCTTTTCATGTTTGGTTGTAACTTACGACTCAAGAAAAAATGCTCTTTCACGTATTCTTGTACGATAAGAAAATGCTCGTTGGCATACCCTTGTATGATCCTTGGGAACATTCTCACCATTTGGTCCAATTTTGAGATCGAGCCAAATGAGGGTAGGTGTGCGGTCCCTCCATCATATCCTAAGATGTCACCTTGGACTCTTAACAATTCTTTTGTTGTGTCTGCACCTGCTTGCAAATAAAAATTGGATGGTTCCTATTGAGATCATATCAAGCGATGTTTCTTAAAACAATTGATCCTTGAGGAGCATACTATCTGAAGAATGCATGCGGGGACTAGTTGTGCTCTTTTGCATCGGAAGGTGGTTAAGGAAATGCTTGTAGGGCTAGTGGTGAGCTTCTGACTGTGAGAGGGTGGTTGGACTTGATCTCCGATGACTGTTAGATTTTGGGGTAATGATCTAAACATTGTATGGGGGGTGCTAGAGGTAGAGCTTTGATCTAAACAATAAGAGGAATGAGAGAATAAGTTGGATTAGAATATGCTACCATATGGCTCCCTATAAAGGTGGAAACTTAGAGATAGGATTACATAAAGAGAGTCACCATTAATGAAAACAATAGTGTACCTCTAAGTAGGTAAAACATAAAATATGTCTCGACGATAATATTTTAAAAAATATCTTAACATGCTACTTTAAAATATCCTCATTATGTAAAAAGTGCATTATCTTTAATTTATGTAAAAGTTAGACATTCGGATAAATCAAGCAAAAGAAAATTTTAAGCAAAGAAAAAAATCACAAAGATACCATTACAAAAGCTAAGCATTGATCTAACTGAATAGGTCATTGTTGTACATTATAACCTAGATTGTAATATATGATTACTAGTATACAAGTTAGAAACATTAAAATGACAACAAAAAATTAAAATGAAAACAAAAACATTCTTCAAATACCTCTTGTCGTTCAATGAATCCTTGTTGTTTAAGGTCGTACAATTGGAATGAAACTGCTTAGGAAAACAACAAATTAGTAAAACTCTAGCAACAGGCGATGCTTATTGAGGTAGGAAATACTGAAGCATTGTCAAGAAGAGAAATTCACAAAAAAAAACAGGTATAGCTACGCATGCTCTTCTCTATACAGATTGATTTTGGAGTATAAGAGAATACAAAAGAAGATACACCAAAGCATCATGAATTTTGAAGTGTTGAAATATATAAGCTTGTTTTTTTTCTAAGACGGAAGAAGCTTAGTCGTCATGGAGAGCTGTGATGGAAGTAGTCGATCATCATGATGTGGCATGCCAAGTGCGCTAAGAAAGGATGTCATTTTCCATGTCCATACTCAACTCCTACGATCAAAGGTCATATCACAGGCACATTGGCTAGGTCGGCATTCTTCTCCTAGTCAGTTGCTTCCAACAAATGTGATCAAAGCTTGTCTTCTTTGATAGGTGTCAAGTATAAATGCAAATTCTAAATGGTTGGTTTGTAGTCTACGTTTATCCCTCCTTTTTATCCCTCCTTCGGCTTGGCCACAATGATAGAATGATCATCTTCATCAAGAGCTAAACCGAAATCTATATGTGATCGTTATTGTGAATCATAATAATAGGCACTGGCATCATGTGTGTGAAGGTCGGATGTAAAGTGTTCTTAGGTTTAGGCAAATAAAAAGTGAGATCACGACTCTCTTTCCACATATTTATAACCAAATGGATATTGCATAGTTACTCAAAACTCTTGGGAAATCTTTATTGAAATTAAGAGTAATGCATGAATGGTGTGTATAAGAATTATATATATGCCCGCACAACAATACGAACAAGTTCAAAAAAATATTATGTAAGGATAGCAAGTACAAGTAATGTCAGATCATATATATAGATATACCAACTCACAAGTCCCAATACTAAGCAATATGAGATGAAATAGAAACGTAACTCTAACACTCCTTGTCAAGTTGGAATTGAAAAGGTGTATCCTGTTACAAAAGAAAACATTTTTTTGAGAGGAAAGAAGGGTGGTGTCTCAATATGGGACTCACCTCAGTATATGTATGTGTGTGTGTGTATATATATATCAAAAAGATGACATTTTAATCATATTACATTCGCCATGACAAACAAAGCGGTGTTCTTTGGCGCTGGCGTTCCTCCTAAAATTGTTCCCACCATAGCAAGGCATGTCCCTTTAGCTTCAACATCATGAACTAGACTTTATGCTCACTCGATAGATCCTTCGAAACAAAAAAAGAGATCCAACTAATCCATCTAGTCTAAAATGGCGTACAGCTTATGTCGCCCATCAAAGTCAGACAAGTTAATCCATATGTCGTCACGATCCCAATTAAAATCTTGTGATTGGCCTCGACGTCGACCACATGGGTCAAGGTCTCTCTTTCCATTTTGTTATGTTCACGTCCCATGTGGGTATCGATGTGCTCATCTCCTTCGTAACATGCCGTGTGAGCATTGTGAAGGGAGTCATAATGTGGGGTCACATATAGCTAGCTCTGCTTCTAAACTAAAATCAAAGACATGTTAATCTTACTGACAATGGCGCCAATCTCAGAAACTATGATCTTGGGTCTGTGCAGATCAGTTAGATTCCCTAGAATGGTGAACATGTCTATATTGTTGCTCTATTCTGTCAAAATTCAAAACCTCTAATTGTTTGGCATTATTAGCCACAGTTCTATCTATCTTTTCTAGTCATGAGTTGGTGTGACAAATTTCCCTACTAAGCTATGCTATAAAAGCATCCATATGTGTCATGGAAGGAAGGTCGGGTTGTTAAGTCATAGAGATCGATTTCTTAAGGCATACAGATACAAAAACAAGACTAAAAAAGAACAAAAATGAAATGAGGTTTCCTTTTTTGCAAAGTTTAGAAATGAGAGAAATAAATATAACGTGTATTTGCAACAAAAGGCAGAAATAATTAAATAAAATGGTTGGGAGGGTCAAACAACAAGCAGAAATTAAATATGGTTGATAGAGTCAAACAACAAGCAGAAATTAAAACCGTTTGCAAAGTCGAACGACAAGAAAAAAAGTTAGCAGAGTTGAACAAGGACATAAATAAAAATGACCGACGAAGTTGCACAACAACAAAGCCTTTTCCCACATTAAGTAGAGTCAGCTAAAAATGGTGAAGGTTTCTCACACTATAAATAGGGTCAGCTACATGGATTCTTGCTCAAATCCATATTGAAAGATTCGACTATTTTTTACAATGGTTGTCGACTACCTAAAGTACCCACTTAATGGTCTAGTGGTAGTACAGTGTGTCTACCACACAAAAGACCAGGGTTCAAATCCCACTCTTGCAGGGGTTGCGTTAGGTAGTCGACGGCCAGCATAAAAATAGTCGAATCTTTCAACATGGATTTGAGCAAGAATCCATGTAGCCGACCCTACCTATAGTGGGAGAAGGCTTAGTACTTTTTTTGTCGACTACCTAAAGCAACCCCCATAAGAGGGGATTTGAACCTGGTCTTTTGGGTGGTAGGCACATTGCACTACCACCAGACCATTTAAGTGGCTACAACTACTAGAAATGGTTGGCAGAGTCTTACAACTACTAGAAAATAAAAAGATAGTCAGAAAAGCCACAAACAACAACAAAGCCTTTTCCTACAATTAAGTAGGGTCGGCTACATGATTTTTTTGCCTCCATTCGGACCTATTTTGAGTCATTCTCAGACTTAAATCCAAATATTAAGATCCCTTCGGATATAGTCGCATTCAAACACTTCTTGGGTCTTCCTCGCCCTCTATTAACCGGGTCAACATCCCAATCTTCTAACTGGTGCATAAACCGACCTCCTTTGCAAATGGTGGTTTTCTTTCATCTTATCCTTTATCGGAGCTACACCAACTTTCCGTTGAATCGCATCATTATGAATCTGACCTTTTTGTGTATGATTTCACATTAGAAGAGCCGCAAAACTAGCAAAAAGTTAGAAAGGTAGGCAGATCCTCACAACTAATAGAAAACAAAAATGATAGGCAGAGCCTCACAACTAGAAGGAGATACAAAGATTGTCGGCCAAGCTGCAAAACTAACAAAAAAAGAGCCAAAGCCTCACAACTAGTAGAATTTTATAAAAGTGGTCAGTTGAGCCATATAATAAGCTGGAAATAAAAATACAAACTGCACAAAAGGGAAAGAAAAATGGCGAATGCAATGCAAATGAAAAATGACAATTTTCTTACTGATCGATTAGACTCCGATACCACTTTGATGCAATCCAACACCTCCTATGATTATTAAATAAATGTATGAACATGCAAACTGAGCGTACTATTGTAATTAACTAACTAAATGAGTGATTAGCGCACCCGATGCTACACTTTTGTGTGTTATAATCCTCGTAAATGACTAACAGAATTAATAATTGGATTGTAGTAAGACCAAGTTGATGTCGCTTCCCAAGTACGAGACAAACCAAAACAGAAATCTAAAGAATTGACAAGCACACAAACAAATAAGCAAATGACATAGGAACAACTTTCCACCGAATTCCATGAAGTTTCAAAGTAGCCAGCACATAAAGCCATCACTTTCTTGTCAATAAAGTAATGGCAGCGGGCTGAGCTCTAAGTTGGGAATATTGTCACCTGAATGCAAAGAAGACAAGGAAATTCAAGAGTAGTACTATTGCTGACAAATGACAGGATAATTAAATGAAGTATGAACCGAGATAATAATAAATAATGTAACTCAGCGTTTAAAGTAAAGGATAACAGACTCTGTCCAGAACTTCAAACCCACACTAAAATAAGATAATAAAGTAGGCAAGAGATGACAAACCTGGTGTAATAACGACTGCAGGAAGAAGGGGGGGATGGTACTCAGTGAGAGAGCTGGGCGGCAGCAGCTGGTGTGTGTGTGTGTGTGTATGGGGGGGGGGGGGGGGAGGGGGGCGGTGATCGTTTGTTCAGCACTGGTGTTGCCAATGTAGAAGTGGTCAGTGAAAAGTGGGATTCGGAGGGGTGAGGGGGAGGCAAGACTGTTAGGGGAGAAAAACGTGGTGGGTAGCCGTGGGGAGGAAAGGAAGGAATGTCATGTTGAAGGAGGAAAACGGAGATGGGAGAAGATTGGGGCATGGGAGAGAAGGTCTGTGGGACTGCTGGAGAAGAGGGAGGGAGGGTTACTGGGAAAAAAGGGAGAGCTGGGAGGAGAAAGGAGAGAGAGATCGGGACTTGGGAGAAAAGAAGACAGGGGGAAGGAGAGGTTGAAGCCCGTAAGGGTTTCTGTATCTCTCAAAATCTGTCATATCCCCCTGTTGTTCCCCATTTATAAAATAGCATGTCCCCCTATATAACAAAACAGTGGGGTGCAATTACATGGGGCTGCCATCCAAGCTATAGATTTGGTAAGAATGCATTAGGCTGCACCGTCCAAACCATAGACATAAAACAAACATAAAAAGGGAAATTTTACATCGAGACCCTTAGACTTAATCTTTTATTGTTGAAACTGCTTTTGGCCCCTCATGTTGGACCTGAACTTTATCATTTTCTAACAGAGAAATTCACCTGCAATTCACCACAAACATTGTCGAATTAAAATATGTTGTAGAACCTGATTGAGGTTGAAGCTAACACAAAGTGTTCGGAGTTACTAAGACGAGGTATTGTTGCAGTTGAGGTCTTTATTAATCGACAGCAATTAACTCACAAATACAATCCAGTTGCCCCTAGTTAAATGGCACAAAATTCAAGTGAACATCCCGGATATTGGGTGACCAATGAATGACTGACCTCCGATTCGATGATTCAACCGGAGGAGATCGGGGTATGGAAGTTGATGAAATGATCTGTGAGATGAAACAAGGGAAATGGGTCAAAGCAAGGGATTTATAGAACGAAGAAGAAAATGGAGGGCAAAGAATAATCTAAAGAAGAGAAGAAAAGGAGGAAGAGGAACTAGAACCTGGAAGGGGTGCTGAAATAAAGTTGCATGTGGAAGTGGAGGTCGACAAACCTCCATCGAGTCCTAGCCTCGAGGCACGATCGACGAAGGTTGTGTGCAATGTCGCAGCTACACAAGAAAGGAGAGGTTAGGGTTTAGACTGGGTGTGGGCTTCGGTGGGTCCTCACCACACAAAGAAGGAGGTTGGGTGTTTGTTTCCATAAGAGAAGAAGAAACAGAGGAGGAAGAGGGAAGAGACCAATGGCACACAGCTATGTGGCGGAGTTGACCAAAGATAGGACCAAAATTGATTGGAATTAACCACACTCATGTCAAATGGATAAAATGCAAAGTCTATAAGGCAATATAAATTATATAGAAAATAGTAAAATAACATCAAGCTTGTAGAGATAGTTTTTATATCACTTTTTGTCTCTCCTTGTTATTTCTTTATCTTATATAGACATCTCTATAATTTACCCTTAAGGCCTCTCTCTATATAAGAGAGCCTAGGATTTTTCCTGAATGAATATCGAGGACTCTTTTCCCAACATGGTATTAGAGCCGCCCTAAGGCTCTCCATAGGAATAACTGCATCTGCTAGGATCTGGGACCGGGCGGCATCATACTCAGGATCAAGAGCCGCAAGTAGAACACCCACCATGGTGGCGTTCCGAAACGTCTTCTGCTGTTCAGGAGTAGCAGTGAGAGGAATGGTACTGTATAACTTCTCGAACATCCCTCTTAGGGATGTGTATAGAGAATGGAGAGGTCTGCCGCTCTGCTTCATTGTGAAAATGTCATGCTGAAGCTGCAACATCTTTGTCTCATTTCGCACCTGCGAATATGTAGCGGCAAGAATGTCCCACATTGCCTTAGCAGTGGGCTGATGGAGTACATCGTTAGCAATCTCCATCGTTAATGCACCAGACAACCAGACCTTTGCGTAGGCGTCATCAGCCTCC
This sequence comes from Ottelia alismoides, assembly GCA_037367405.1. Lineage (NCBI taxonomy): Eukaryota > Viridiplantae > Streptophyta > Magnoliopsida > Alismatales > Hydrocharitaceae > Ottelia > Ottelia alismoides. The sequence continues at coordinate 115,591 of JAZKJV010005638.1, forward strand.
CATGAGGCATAGATCCCTGTCTTCTCTGCAGGCTCCTCCTCGGTAAGAATGTGCTTCTTACCATTAGACTTCATGAGGCTCATGAACTGCATAGCCCAGAGCTCATAGTTAGACCCGTCCATCTTCACTATTGGCGCAGGACCTTTGAATACGCCGGTGGAGGGCAAATCGACTTTCGATTCCGACATACTGCTGCTTGGAGAAGAACAAGGGTATATAGACACGGTGATGAATGTCTACACCAACTGCATCGGATTTGAGTGCGTATGTAGACGTTTATGCACTCAAACCCATATATCGGATGAAGAGAGGGCTAGGGCACGCCTAAAAGAAGGCTTACAGCCCTTGAATCGGCAAGCGGGTGCCGACTGGGAGCCGCTGATCGGTTGCGCGGCTGATTGGGGGCCTACGGCGATAGGTAGGACCGCCGGGATTGGGTTGGGGGCGGCCTTGGGGCCTAAGGCGGCAGGTGGAAGCGCCGGGGGTGGGCAGGGGGGTGCCTGGGGGCCAAAGGCGATGCTGGGCTGGGACTGGGGCCTTCGGCGTAGGGCTGTGCCCGCTGGCGGTGGCCTGGTGCCGCTGCCGGTGGCTGGGAGGGAGAGCTAGGGTGGGGCGGAAGCCCTAGATGGGAGCCGGAGATGTGATCAAAAATTTAATTAATGAAGTGCAGAATGTTTTCTCTTCCTCTGTCAAACATGTTCGGACAGATAATGCCCTAGAATTTTGTACACGCTCTCTTTCTCAATTTCTTTCATCAAAGGGTATTACTCACCAAACCACTTGTGCCTATACATCCCAACAAAATGGTGTGGCGGAGAGAAAGCATCGCCATCACTTGGATATTACTCGAACCCTGTTGGTTCAGAGTTGTGCTCCTATTTCATTCTGGGGCGATGCTGTCCTTACTGCATGTTATCTGGTCAATCGAATGCCATCCTCAGTCCTTGGTGAGAAGATACCCATCTCTCTTATTTTTCCAGACAAGGAGCTATTCTCACTGACTCCGCGTGTCTTTGGTACTGTGGCGTTTGTTCATCGTCTGTTTCCCGGACTTGACAAGCTCTCTAGGAGAGCAGTCAAGTGCGTCTTTGTTGGTTATTCCAGAACCCAGAAGGGATACCGATGTTATGATCCTACAACCAACAGGTACTTCGTGAGTGCTGATGTCACTTTCTTCGAATCGGTTATGTATTTCTCTCCTGCTAGTGACAGAATGGTACCATCCACTACCACTGATGATATCTATGTTCCTCCACCACCTACCTGGAGTTCGCCTGAGTCGTCCCCTGTGCCTGTTCCCATGCCAGCACCACCACCACCTCCACCTCCACCCATTCCACGGCCTACCATATCACCGTTCCCTAAATACTATACGTGTCGATCAGGTCTTACTCAGACTACAGATCACTCAATCATCACGCCTCAGGTATGTTCAGATGGCATTACTACTGACGGGTCAGATTTGGTACACGTGCAGGATTCCTCAGTACAGGAAGACACAGATGATGATCTTGATGTTCCGATTGCCATTCGGAAGCAGAGGAGGCAATGTGCATCCTATCCCTTTGCTTCACAGGTTTCCTTCCACCGGCTCACAGGTGATTTTCAGAAGTTTGCCACAGCCTTATCTTCCGTGGATATACCACAGACATACCAGGAAGCCTTGAAGAATGATTATTGGAGATTAGCTATGGAAGAAGAGATGAGGTTCAAGCACCTCCTGATGCATCAGTTGTGAGCTGCAAATGGGTCTTCACAGTCAAATATCATGCAGATGGCACGTTGGAAAGGTACAAAGCACGCTTGGTCGCCCGTGGGTTTACACAAACCTACGACGTGGATTACATGGATACATTCTCTCCGGTAGCGAGATACTCGACTCTCCGTATTCTCCTATCAGTTGTTGTGATCCGTGATTGGAGCATTTCTCAACTTGATGTCAAGAATGCCTTTCTGTATGGGGACTTACAGGAGGAAGTCTACATGCAGCAGCCACCTGGGTTTACTGCTGAGGGGGAGAAGCAGATGGTCTGTAGACTTCACAAGGCGATATATGGCCTCAAACAGAGTCCGAGGGCATGGTTCCAGAAGCTGTCCAACCTAATTGAGCAAAAGGGATTCAAGAGGTCAAATACCGATCACTCGTTGTTTGTCCAGAAGTCATCGGCAGGTACGGTGGTCATTATGGTCTATGTGGATGATATTCTTGTTACAGGAGACGATGTTCAGGGCATAGAGAAGGCGAAGGCATTCCTAGGCCGTCAGTTCGTTACAAAGGATCTTGGAACCCTAAGATATTTTCTGGGGTTGGAATTTGCAAGGAATGCACATGGCTTGGTGATGACACAACGGAAGTACATTACAGACTTCCTGATTGAGACTGGCATGGATGGATGCAAACCATCAAGTATCCCCATGGATCCTAGCATGAAGTCGTATGATGGTGATACTGATGAAGTATATAAGAGGAGATATAGAGAAATGGTGGGAAAACTCCTCTACATTACCATAACTCGTCCAGACATTGCATTTGCAGTTAGCAGGGTGAGTCAATTTATGGAGCAGCCAAGACAGGTTCACATGGATGCTATACACATGATACTGAGGTATCTGAAGTCTTCTCCAGGGTCAGGGCTGCTATTTAGAAAGGGCACAGACTTATCCATCTCAGCGTGTGCAGACGCAGATTATGCAGGATGCCCTAAGGATCGAAAATCAACCTCAGGGTTCGCAGTGTTTGTTGGAGGCTCTCTAGTTTCTTGGAAAAGCAAGAAACAAATTGGTGTGGCAAGGTCCAGTGCCGAATCCGAATATAGGGCCATGGCTCAAGCTAGCACGGAAAGGATGTGGGTTCGTTCTATACTAGAAGATCTACATGTAGCTGTGCCCCTACCTATGAAGCTTCAGTGTGACAATCAGGCAGCATTGTTCATTGCCAACAATCCAGTTTTCCATGAGAGGACCAAGCATATTGAAGTTGACTGCCATTACACTAGGGACCTGGTCCAGAGAGGATTGATATCTACTGCACATGTGAGCTCAGGAGATCAGACTGCAGATATATTCACCAAGCCGCTGCTCAGAGGACCTTTTCAGAGATTTTCATCCAAGCTGAGCATGATAGACATCTATGCTCCACCTTGAGGGGGAGTGTAGAGATAGTTTTTATATCACTTTATGTCTTTCCTTGTTATTTCTTTATCTTATATAGACATCTCTCTAATTTACCCTTAAGGCCTCTCTCTATATAAGAGAGCCTAGGGTTTTTCCTGAATGAATATCGAAGACTCTTTTCCCAACAAAGCTAAATAGTGTTCTAAATTGATTGTTTAAATAATTAAATTATTTTTAATGATATAGAGGATTAGAAATAATAAATAAAAGCTCCAATTTACATGTAACATGCATAATATAAGTACATTTTTTAATTTATAATTTTTACAATAATATGATTTAATATTTTATTAATTTAAAACAATAATTTAGAATAAAAAAATAATTTTATTTGATTTTTATACTTCAATTGGATTCTAAAATAATTACGAACATTGTACATTATAGAGATAAGTTACCCATTGTTTGGGGGTTTTAAATTAATTTCAAATGTTTTGCAGCTTTTAATTTTGGTTTTATTTGATTTGCAAAATACAATATCAAGAACAACAATATAAAAATATGAACGTCGCAAAAGAAGCAATAAATAAATCCATACAAAATACTAAGTTAGAAACCAATTATATTTAGGTCCAAAAATCAATTACTCGCTAATTAGTTATGCTTTATATGAAAGCACCTTCATAAGACTGAGAAGTTTATAACTTGAAGCTTAAAGGAAAGTAGAGATTAATCAGAGTCCGTATGCGCCTGTTTTAAGCCATGAACTACATGTATTTTACCAACTAGGTTTTCTACTTTATTAGCATATTTATTCATTAGGACGTGGTTCTTATTTTTATTTGATTTTTTGAATTTTATTCTACAAGTTACAAACAAAAATAAGTTGATCGAAGTTGATATTAGTTTCACGAAAAGAATTGAAGTTGTGATAGTTGCTCCGAGCCCAAAAGCAAAACTCACAGGCTTTAACCCCAATTTTTTGTAGCATTTTTATTAAGTAGTACTTAATTATTTTGAAATTCAAAGTGAGTTTGATCCATTCTGAGTTTTCTGTAAAAAGTTCTAAACCAAGGAGGCAACTAATGACGAGAACTAACGTTTGGGATTTCTCTCTTGATTTTAACTAGCTAATTTTTGTTACAAAGTTTATAAATAGATAAAAATATTATCTATACACTACAAATGAATTTTGGTGTAACATGTACATAGATTTTTTGAATAATTATGTGAAGTTTGAACAATGCATAATTAACGTACCGGGGTCATTTTATGTACAAAATAGTCTTTTTTGGATTGTTCTCTGTATAACTATATATATATATATCACTACTTGTTAGTTTACCGACCAAGCCAGTACTAAGATGATCTGTGAATTTAGACCGGTATGTACATATTTATAGCATTCTTTCTCCTTTCTTATTCTTTTTTTATTCTTTTTATTCCATTTTCTTAGTGTTAAAAAACACATTTTGATTCATTAGAAGTGGTTTGGCAAAAATGAGAATTAATAAGTATCCACATTTGTTTGGCATCGGATTTCAAACAAAATAAAAGAATAAAGGAGATAAATGTCGGATTCACCAATAATCCACAGCTTTTGTTGTGGGTTGATTTATTACATCATAATTTGCAATTTTACTAGTGAGAGAACAAGTCAACCATAACTTTGTACATGCATTATCTTGCTTACATGACATGCTCACTCTAATTTTCTGGACATTTGGGTTGTATGAGCATATACTCCAGGTTATAGCTTTCTAACGTGCTCATGAATTGCATGGCCCATAGATCATAGTTGCTTTCATCCATCTTGTCAATGGTTATGGATACGAATGATGACAATGTCCTTTTTATGATCTTCCACTGCAATTGCAAAATAGTGAAAGGAAGTCGAGATGGGATGGCGATAAAAACACGGAATTAAAAAGAAATTAAAAACTAAACTTAGATCATGAATCTACAGCTTGCAGGATCGTCAAATGATAATAATCGAATTCCACCAAGGACCAACTTAGGGCAAGAAAATGTTGTCGCAAGGTATGGTCGTGCAGTGACACGGATGGCTTGATAGTGTTGTGTTGAATAGATGAGGATGGGCAAGGTTAGTTGCTAATTCACCGAGAAGAGAGGTGGCGCATAGTGGTGGCTCGAAGGTAGCGAGAGAGGAAGGGTGGTTCGGCAACACCGATAGGAGAGGAGAAAAGAGAGGCTAGTTTTTGTGGTTTTGATATTGATAGAGTATGCATCATTTATCATGTAAAATGGGTAAATGGATCCTTCCAAGACCCATTTAACACATCCAGGAGTTTAGTCCTACATCTACCAGTGGTGGGACTTGGTGGCTCTATGGAGGATATATAAGAAGCCCCATACCTACTATATTAGATGAGAAAGTGCAATGCATAAATCACCCTTTGAGGCATTCTCCCATGGTTTCAGATAAGCACATGTTTTCCATCTTTTGTGTGGTCCCCATCTTTTATTTTGGTCAGAGTTTTCATGTGCTCCATAGGGACTCCAGAGTAGAGATCTCATTCCCTATGCCATTTGGGCTAGGGTTTTCATGTGGTTTTATAGGAACGGAGAGTAAAAATCCCATTCTCTGAGCCAGTATGGGAGAGACTCAATTCTCCGACGACGAGACTTTTTCAAACTCCATTCTCCAGCGACCGTGGACTCCGACGAGGATTGTCTCCACGGCCCTTTCAGTTCGACCCTTTCAGAGATGGAGCAATTATCCACATTATTGTGGCGGGCTAGAGTTCTCCAGGTGGAGACTCGTTCAGTTGCAGTGATTCTAACAGGTATAGTACAGAACACATACTCTCAGACGAGGAGATTCAATTTGACTCACACTCCTGGATATCCGTCCTCCTCACCTGCACGGCATGAGAAGCAACGTCCTCGACAGCAGCCAACAGTTGTACGCATTGAGTTGATATTGTCTGTAGTGTCTTGCATTTTGAGTTTGAGAGGCTTCTTTATGTTTGTCCAAGTTGAGCATTGCATGCTCCGTCTTGAAAGGGAGTGTTAGAGTATACATCATTTATCATGTAATATGGGTAAATGGATCCTTCCAAGATCCATTTACCACATCTAGGAATTTAATCCCACATCTACCAGTGATAGGACTCGAAGGCTCTATGGAGGTTATATAAGAAACCACAGACCTCCTGTATCAGATGAGAAAGTGCAATGCATAAATCAGTCCTTTGAGGCGTTCTCCCGTGGTTTCATCACGATCCTTAGAGAGTAGGGTTCTGCCTATATTCTTTATCTTTTATTTCTGATACGCTTTCGCAATGCATTTTCTAACCGATACCATGTAAAAATAATAGAAAGATGTTTTTCTACACTTTAAATGAGTATCCCACACATTTTGTATAGGGAGAAACTCGGGTTATGGTTACACCAGAGAGTCACACTCAAAGAAAAGGGACAATTATACCCTCGTGGGGGGATACAATAAATATATCTCCACAATTAATATTTATGAAAAATTGATTCATGATGTGTCTTTATCATATTTTAATTAAATTTGTTGTGCGATTATATATAAGAGAAACAACGAATTGATGTTTTCACTCATGTTCTTGAGAGTCGAAATTCTTCATCCTTGAGCTTTTCTTTTCTTTTTGAGACCAAAAAAACACGCAATGGTACCCATCCCAATATATTAATTTAAAATTACAAAACAATACAAATTACAAAAGCCAAGATTCAAGAAACCTCTTGTATTGGAAGCACACATTCTCACAGTAGAAACGGTGCCCAGAAACAACAACAACAACAACAAAGCCTTTTCCCACAATTAAGTAGGGTCGGCTACATGGATTCTTCGCCTCCATTCAGATCTATCTTGGGTCAATCTCGGACTTATATCCAAAAAGCTAAGATCCCTTCGAATAGTCTCTTAGCGGCCCTTGCCAATTTTTCATTGCATTCGGGCGATGCAACGCGTCGCAAGTAGGGAACGCCCCAACGAAATCTGTATGTTTGCTTAAATCCATGTTTAAAAGATCCGAACGGTTTCGAGATAAATTCATAAATAGTGTTCTTAGAAGAACTTTAAGAACACTATTTAGAAACGGTGCCCAGAAAAAAGGACATTATTACGAGCCAACCAAATAGCCCAAAGCATCGTCGTCGGAGCCAAAATCTCCTTTCTTTGCCGACTACGAGCCTCATAAAGAGAAGACCAAAAGGAATCGAAACCGTGGGTGCATAACTATACAGTCCCACCCCAATCCAGATTGACAACGAAACACGTCAACGGAAGAAAAGGTGCTACAGTGTCTCAATGTCCATGTCACACAAGGGACATCTATCTGATACCACCTGAAAAAGCTTGGCGCAACGATCATGAGTCAAAACACGCTTACGTCTAAAGAGCCAGAGGAAGAAACCAATCCTTTCAAGAAGAAGAAGCGACCAGATGAGTTCACGATCCTCAATCATAGCGTCCGAGAGAGAGAGAGGGCGGTGGCCTACAAATGGCACCATACGCATTGCGTACCGAAAATTGTGTGGTCTTCTAAATCCAGTGGTCCAACCCATAGGTGGGTCTGCCCACCTGCACAAGGGAGTCCAAAAGTCGTAGCAACTCCTCCAACCTTTGATCAGAGAAAAACGACCTGAAAGTCAGCAACCTATTACCATTGTACCAGCAATCCACAACCCGAGCATCAGTATCAGTGGCCAAGGAAAAAGACGAGGAAAGCGGCTGAACACGGGGCCGCCCCCGTCCAATCGCCCATCTAGAACCCAAAAATGGCACCATTCCCAACAACCGGGCTGAAAAGCTCATGAAAGCGGGGTATAACCTTCATAACCCCCTTCCAGAAAGGCGACTGATTAGGCCCCTGACGCATCAAGCCAGGGCCCGCCGGAGAAACACCATAGAGGTGTCGCAGAAGGTTATAACATATACCCATATCCTCATCCCAGATCATGCTCACCCAATTGAGCAAGAGAGCCTCGTTGAAAGACTTCAAGCTCTTGATCCCAAGCCCACCATGATTCTTAGGTTGAATAATGGTTCCCAATCTACCAGGTACACGTCGTGTCTTTCGTGATCAGAGTTGCTCCAAAGGAATTTATGCATCACTCGCTCCAAACGTCGTCTGATGCTCACCAGCATCAGACGAGAAGAAAAGAAGAACACTGGGATCGCAAACAAAGAACCCCTCCAACAAGTCAACTTCCTCTCCATCTTTTCCACCACCGGTAGCCAATCCGACACCTTAATTTTGTCGTCCGTTAGAGGAAGCCCAAGATAACATAGCGGAAGGGAGCTGCAAGACGTGTCCAGCTCCCTACTACATGATTGTGCCTCCACCTCCAACAAGCCAAACGGGACAAGTGTAGATTTTCTACGATTCAATTCCAGGCCAGACATCTCCCCGAATAGCTCAAGAGTAATGGCCATGCCACCCGCCTCATCTTTAACACCCTAAATGAATAGGATCGTGTCGTCCGCATACTAAAGCAAGGGGATAACCAAGTCTCCACTTGTGTATCCAGATACAACACTGCCCCTCTGAACCTCATCAACCATCCAAGCAAGAACGTCAGCAGCAAGAACAAAGAGCAAAGGAGCAAGAGAGTAATGTCGTAGTGACCCCTCTCCATGGCTGAAAAAAACCTCCCTCGGGACGCCCAATAATCAGCATCGAGAGCGATGTCGTGGTCACACATCGCTTCAGTCAAGAGATCCAAAGGTCCGGGAAACCCCTCCTGTGCAGGGCAGTCCACAAAAAGCACCAGTCCAAGGTGTCATAAGCCTTGGCGAAGTCCACCTTCCAAAGCAAAGCCTTCTTGCCACTGCATTTCCAATCAGATATAATCTCTGAAGCCATCACTAAACTGTCCACAATATGACGTCCAGGAATAAACGCCGACTGAACTGGGGAGACAAGAGGATCAAGAACTATGTTAAGACGGTTCGCGAACACCTTTACTACAATGACGTAAATGCCTTTCGAGAGGACAATCGGCATATACTCTTCAATCCTTTCCGCCAATTTTGTTTTTGGAAGTAAGAAAACCATAGCCTTGTTCAGTCGTTCAAAACCCGCATTGCCTTGACAAAACTCCTCCACAACCTCCAGGACCTCAACTCCCACAGCATCTCAGAATTCCTTATAGAAGAATAAAGGGAAACCATCCGGACCTGGAGCTCTGATGCAACGCGAACTCGATACATAGGGCCTTCTATTTAATTAAATTATGGTCGTTAATTTTATTTACGTTTTTTAAGTTATCGCATTTTAATTTAAATAAAGAGATCGCATGTGATCTCAATTAGTCTTAATTTGAATTTCAAATTAGGTAATTAGTCGGTTAATTAGTTAGAGTTAATTTAGGATAATTGGTTATTTTCCTATTTTTGTAATCTCATCCCTCCTATATAAAGGGATGAGGGTCCATTGTGTCCAACAGTTCAGTGATAATTAAAAGTTGAGATTTTTATCTCTATCCCTCTATCTCTCCTCTCTCCTCCCACGATCTCCGCGTTCTTCTCCCTCAACCTCTCGTATTCCCGACGAGTTCTTCTTCTCAACCCCTCTATTTTCTTCTACCAAAAATCCGCCATAAAAAAATTATTCTTTTCGTCTAGGCCGATTTTCTTCTGCATCATTTGGTATCAGAGCGATTATGGAGTCGTTCTCACGATTCCACGATCCTGTCGCATATTGGCGTGTGCAACTCGATCTGAGTCGTCTATCCCCTGATTCGCGTACAGGCGCACGTCGACACAAATTCAAGCGACGTCTTGTTTAAAGCATTAAAGTCCAGGAATGGTTGGATGCGCAAGCCGAAGAAGATTCGTTCATCGACAACGAAAGTTAGTTCGTAGAGGCCGCTGTGTGAGGAAAAAAATGAAGATGAAGACGAAGATCTAGCCTATGAAGATGAACATCTCGCTGTAAATGAAGATCCGGCCGCTGTCCAGGCCGTTTTAGAAGGAGAAAACGACGAAAACGTGGCTGTCCAGGTAAACTCAGACCTGCAAACTCTCCCGGAATCGACCAACGCCTCATCGGCCACCCCGTCACCAACCCCCGATGCCGCCCCTGGCCCCCCAGCGGCCCCCCTAGACACATCGGACTCCTCCGCAAACCCACCCTCACCCCCAGCGACCCCGGCAACACCCCCAGCCCCTGCCCCCGCTAAACACACCGCAGCTACTCCGCACACCAGCCCTCCTCCACGCACGCAAGCCACGCCCCCTCCTCCCCCAGTACCATCGTCGCCCCTATCGACGCCAACCCCTTCCCCCGTTTTCCCCCCAACCCCACAGCACCCATCTGCATCACCGCCGCCCCAACGCCACCCTCGCACCCTCTCCTATCACCGCCCACCCGCATCGCAACCACTCACCCACCCGCATCACCGCCGCCCCATCGCCACCCCCGCGCCCTATCCCATCATCGCCCTCGCACATCCTCCCCAGCGCATCTCGTGCTCCCCCAACCTTCCCCATACTTGCCGCCTGCCCCAGCATCTCCCCGCTCGCCCCCACTTTTCCTCCCTTCCCGAGATCGTCTCGGCGGTGCCCCGCACCAACCCGCGCCTTCCCCACGCGTAGCCCTCCTCGCGTCGTCCAGCTCGTCGCCGCCCCAGGCAACGCCTGTGCTCCCTACTCCGGCACCGCCTCTTATCAGGGAGGCGTGGGCGTGGAACCCTAACGAGGATTGCGGAAGTCCCTCCCACCGAATCCCCTCAATTGAGGAGAGGGATATTTTGGATAAATTGCAAAGGGGAACCCCCTGAAAATCCTATTCGCAGAAAGGCCGAAATTGGCAGGAAATTAAGGGAGATTGAAGGGGTACGAAAATTGCAGAGATGCCCTCCAATTGGGAAAAACTACAAACTTAATGTTGAGAATGATCAAATTGGAGGAAATTGAAGCCACAATTCAAGGATAAATTCTCCAAGGACGCACCTACATCAAGCAATTCGTCGAGAGACGAATTTTTAAAAGCGGAGGAGAGTTGATGCAGCGCGAACTCGACACATAGGGCCGTCTATTTAATTAAATTATGGTCGTTAATTTTATTTACGTTTTTTAAGTTGTCGCATTTTTATTTAAATAAAGAGGTCGCATGTGATCTCAATTAGTCTTAATTTGAATTTCAAATTAGGTAATTAGTCGGTTAATTAGTTAGAGTTAATTTAGGATAATTGGTTATTTTCCTATTTTTGTAATCTCATCCCTCTTATATAAAGGGATGAGGGTCCATTGTGTCCAACAGTTCAGTGATAATTAAAAGTTGAGATTTTTGTCTCTATCCTCTATCTCTCCTCTCTCCTTCCGCGATCTCCGCGTTCTTCTCCCTCAACCTCTCGTATTCCCGACGAGTTCTTCTCAACCCCTCTATTTTCTTCTACCAAAAATCCACCATAAAAGAATTATTATTTTCATCTACGCCGATTTTCTTCTGCATCAAGCTCCATCTGCATTCAAACTCCAAACAGCTGCCTTGACCTCCTCCAAGCTAACCGGCAAAGTCAAGTTACCTGCGTGCATTTCAGAAAGATGAGACCAAGGCCATTCCACCTCCAAACTCTAGAAGCATCCTTTCTAGAAAAAGCATGCAAGTAATCTGCAATCGCACTACCCAATTCTTTGTCTCCTTCGATTTTGTTTCATCCAACAATCATAGATAGAAAAGAATTGGTCTGACGTCTGCCACTGGCTATCCTGTGGAAAAATGCCATGTTCGTATCTCCCTCCTTCATCCAAGCAAGCTGCAACCTCTGTTTCCACTCTGTCACCAGCTTCCTATCTTCATCCATAATTATTCTCTGAGCAGCCGCTCTCTGACCCAGCTAATCAGTATCCTATTTTCTGTCGTCCTCTAAACTGTCAAATCTCTAGACCTCCAGCTCCGTTAACACCTTCCGAGCTTTCCTAGTCTCTCTCACCTCCTTTAACGCACACAGTCTCTGACGCAAACAATTCAGTATGTCATGGAATCTTACCGTTGTTGAACCAGAAACTGACAAGGATACTCAGTGGGTGGTCACCATCTCTCTGAACGAGTCTTCAAGAAGCCAAACCGACTCAAATCAAGAGAAATCACACGTCAGAATGGGAGTACCTGTAATACGCGTTTTGTACACTATGCCTTTGAATATTATCAAGTGTTATTCCAAGGAGATATTGGATTGATAGTGTTGATACTTTACAGATACCATAGTCAATAGATTCGCCTTGATGCAATGATTTCATTGTAACTTGTTGTGTTTATATCAGAAACCATCTTGTATAAAAATGGACTTCAAAAGGTTCTCTGAATTGTGTAGCACCTCAAAACATAGTACCACATCTAATAATTTAGAATTTTGGTTGTACCTTATAAGTAGTAGAAGCCACTACTTGCATAGTGCCCATAATGTTATAGATTTATACTCATTAGCCATAAACACATCATTAAGACTAATTAAGCATGATTAGTGCTAATTAACCGTCATTAGTGATAATTAAACGTCATTAGCATAGATTTATACTCATTAGCCATAATCACATCATTAAGACTAATTAAGCATGATTAGTGCTAATTACCTGCCATTAGTGATAATTAAGCGTCATTAGCAAAAGTAAGACACATGGAGAGGAAATCATGGGACACGTGTCGTTATATAGTCAGGACAAGTGTCAAAAACTCATTAGTGCCATGTGTCATCATCCTAAGACTAGCACGTGTCATGATGAAGCCAAACCTTGCTTGGGCAACAAGTTATCTCGTGGATAAGCCAAACCTTGCTTGGGCAACAAGTTATCTCGTGGATAAGCATAGGCTCTTACTTGGGCAACAAGTTTTCTCATGAATAAGACATGTGGCAAGGCCATGTGTCGTCATACATGGAAGAGAGGCAACATGTGGCTTAGAGGCTCCCTTACATGTTGACACATGTCACACATGTAAAGGGGATGGAGGCCTATAAATGCCCATGACCCCCCCATACTCCTCCTCACTTCATCCCACGCCCATCTCTCCACCTTAGAGCCTCAAGGCCGCCGAGGTTGCGGGAGGAGCACGAGAGGAGCCACGGCGAAGTCCTGACGGTAATCGAGAGCGTTTTCGAAGCCGTAACAAAGTTCTGTCCGCACCAAGTCGTAGTATTCAATCTAAGACGGCTATAGGGGTGGATTTCACTAAAGAAGGCGATTCGGACTCAAGTTAGATAGCGTTCAGGTGAGGGATTCTCAAGCGCTATTTTAAAGCACTAGTCTTTAGCTTTTATGCATGGTTTTGAATAGCAGGTATGAAATCGTGTTTTCTAAAGCTTTTACGCATGAATTACAAGTACCATACTATTGAGATGAAATCAGGGCTTTAGAACGTTTTTCAGACATCGTTCAGGTGTTTTATCATGATAGCACGTTTTTATGCATTTTGTTCTTGATGGAACACGAGACATAAAGTTTCACTATTTAGATATGAGTTTTTATGTGAAGAATTATGTTTTGCACGATTACTATGCATTATGGATCGATTTTCAAGCTCTTAATAAGTTCTAGTTGTCAGAATATGTATGTTATGTCAAGAATGTTTTATGTTCATGATTTAGCTGTTATGAGCTTGATTTAGCAAAAGTACGGTTTATTAGTGGCAAGAAAAGAATCAGAATCAGAAGATAAGCACCACAGTAGCTCTTTTATACAAATCATGAACTAGCCATTAGATATGGTGATGTCATTAGATATGACCCTGGAAACCGCCATTAGAAATGGCAAACCATTAGAAATGGTATCAAGAGGACTTTGGGTCCGCATTCTGTATACATATAGGCTTTGGGCCGTATGCAGGGTGTTTTTGATCTTTGGGACCGTCTGCGCGTATGACTTAGCTTTGTTTCAGCGTTCATGAGTCAATAAATTAGCCACAGTGGTGATTAGTACAAACAGCTTAATAGTGATGATTATGTTTCAATTTATCTGCTTTTTGAAGTGATTTCAGCGTTCAATAGCAAAACTAGCATGTTTTATATGTAATTTCTGTCATAAAGTCTCTTTCGGGCTATTTCACAGTTTTCAGCATAAATTCTTATCATGATGCTCATATTTTAGATTTTAGCTATATGTAAAAAGCTTGAGATCCTTTCATTGGGTCTAAGCTCATAAATGGGTTTAGACTCATCCCTTTATATTATAATTATTTACAGATAAGCAGAATCACGAATAGCAAGGGAAAAGACCACTGATACATTAGGAGGAGGTGTCGTTTGCTTTTTGTTAGTTTTTGTACTGTCCGTGTTATTTTTGTAAGAAGTTGTAATAGATAGAACTCGTGTAATACACTTCTTGGTGTTGTGAACTTGAAATAGAAAGATGTTATGTTTTATGAGATTGCCACATGTGTACTTGAGGAAAAAATTAAAGAAAAAGAAAGAATCTCTGTCGCGGCACGTTCTGGTTAGCGGGACGGGTCGTGACAGTACCGGAGTCCCAGACCAGAGGGAATATGATCAGAACAGGTGTGGGGCCTACAAGATGCGAAGGAACACGAGAACAAGTCCAGGAGCTCGGAAGGGGCCAGAAAGCGATCAATGTGAGAACGAGAGCTCGTGTTCCGCCAAGTATATTTTGTGTCCACAGCATCAAGGACCTCAAGCTCAAGGTCATCAATCAAGTCACCAAAGTCAGAGGAACCTAGGTCCTGACTACCCTGAAGGCGCAGACGATCGGAGGAAAACAGAAAGACATTGAAATCTCCCCCAACAAGCCAAGCACAGTCTGGGAAAGCACTTCTAACCGCACGGATCTCCGTCTACAGTTCATGCCTCAAAACCGGTTAGCAAGGGCCATAAACACATGAGATCGCAAACAATGTCGAGGTGGTAGAGCACGCCAAAATAACAGAAAGGACGTGTGAGCCTTTCATCTCCGCCCGAAACAGAAAGCTAGATCCTTCCATGCCAAAATCATACCTCTAGAACTGCCCAAGGTGTCTATCAACCGAAAGCTGGAAAAAGAGCTCTTCCCAAAAGAATTCCACATGGTCATACTATAGGAATCAAGTTTAGTTTCTCGAAGAAGGATGATATAGCATCCCCACTCAATGAACCTCGACTCCCAAGGTTATTTTTTTTGGGTCACCCAGACCTCTCACAATCCAGGATAGAATCTTCATTTGGGGACAGATTGTGCACCCGTTGTGTTGACCGCTCCCGCAAGCAAAAGCCACCTTCGCCTTCTACTCAAAAACAGTCTACAACCCACAATTCGTCAGCTTTTGTTTTCGCCTCCGCATGTATCTCTTCGTACCTCCCTACCACTTCCTGCGCAGGAAAAATGCCCTTCAACAAGCTTGGTTTCCCAGCCCGTGAAATCCAGACAACAGATTCAGAGGTCGGCATGCCGAAATGTAAAGCATCATGTCCCAACGCGCGCGCCCCCATAGCAGAATAGGATCCTACGACAGGTGGTGCCCAGCAGGGATCTGAGAGCTCTGATGCAGCCACCTCCCCCACTGACAAAACCAAACACGACTGAAGGTCTCGCGGGGGAGACCGGGAGGACGGTACAGCAGAAAATAGAAATCAAGGTAGTATAAGACACAAAGGAGCCAAACAAAGACCCCGCTCCCATTTGGTTCTGAAACAAACCCACGTCCAGCAAAGACAAAACCGAACCGCCATCCACAAAGTCGAATCCTATGACAGCATCGACCGAGAACGAAATCCAGGTTAGCAGATCCACCTGCCCCAACCATCCGACCCATAAAGTATACCCAACGAAACATTGGAGAGCGAAAACGCCTAAAGATTCCACTGTCGTTACCATGTTTCGAGAAAGGTGAAATAGGAAACGCAGATCGACCATATCCGCTTCTAGTCCTCCCCCCGAGAATCCGCCTCGACTTCCGTGCAATTTAAATCTTCCAAATTGCTGACTTGTTTCCGACTCGGTAGAGCCATCTTGCGATGACACCATCGACTGGAAATATGGCGGTGATGGAGACAATACAAAATGGATGGAAATCGTGAACGCCGCCCGGCTGATCACATCACCGAAGGGGACTGGCACATCCAGATCCTCGTGACCCTCTAAGAGAACGAGTGTGATACATGGGCCAGACCCTGGCAAAGAACCATCATCAAAACCTTCCTTGTGAACTCCGACCTCCGCTAGCGTTGGGCCAAGCACCCCCAGTGTTCTAGAGAGGAAGGGAACCCCCTTAGTAGAGGAACCTGCACGGTGACCGCAACCTCTCCCCCATCTGCAAAGCGAGGGTATTGCCAACTGACATCACTACTTCCCCGGATTGAGCAGCCGATCTGCCTGATCTTTCGACAGCCCCTGCGTACAGCACTTCCCTCCTCCCACTGAAACCACATCACTGACGAAACTTCTCCCAAAGAGAAGAGAAACACCTGCCCAAATACCATTAACAGAGATTAATGCTTTCGTCGACAACCCAATCAACAAAAATGTCTTCTGCTCATTGGCACGTCCCCCAGCAACAACTTCCGCAAAAGAAACGCCCGACCTGATCTTAGCTTCGCCAATCAAAGAAGCCTCCCCACCAGCATTGACCTCCTGCTCCCGCAGAGGTGATTGCGCCGACGAAGCGGCCACAGAGGGACAAAATGGTTGACGATGTCCAATCAGCCCACAACCAAAACAACGCACCGATCTCGAGCAAACTGACATGGTGTGGGCCAGCCACCCCACATCTAAAGCACCTCCGCCCAGACTTCCGATGCGAAACCGAGACCCAATCACCTTTCCCCTCCTCACGATGCGAGAGCGACACCCAATCTCCTTTCCCCTCCTTGCGTGAGAGCGCAGCCTCACCGCCTACGTGTCGCCAGGCGCGCACCCCTGAAGCGATCTTCCTGTTTGCCACCTCCCTCCGGCGACGCTGCCTCCTACGCTCCCACCCACCATCTCTCATTAGGTTAGTAACTACAGAAAATCTCCTTGAGCTTTTCTTTTATTTTATTTTCTTCTAGAGTTCATCTTGTTTGAACTAGTGAATTTTAGTTTGCACTTTTCAATATATATATATATATACAACATCGAAATATTTTACTATCAACAATTATGCATAATAATTCCCAATATCAAGGACAGTGGCATCCTGCATCACATAAATACTCCCAATCGTAGGACAACGCTCCCGTCTTTTTGGGGGATGGAAAATAACATAGGAAATTTTATACGAGAGAACGATGTCAGAACTTTGCATCAGAAGCAAGATTATGAATATAGGCACAACCAAATATCCATGAAGAGTGGAAAAACCAATGTCGATCATCAGAATCACAAAACAACTTATCAATCCACTGTTCCAATTGATCAAAAGGCACTAGTCAACACCCACCAAAATTTTCTCCAAGTGTCTTTAGGGAAAAAAAGCTCTACAACTTCATGGAGGGGTTTACACTTAAAGCCACCTAGCACTATTGTGGTTTATAGCTATAGGGTGTTTTTATAAACAAATCTATTCCACCTAAAGTCCTGCAATTATTCCTACACATTGTCTATCAGAATTCTATAATAGTCATGATATCATGGTTCGCGAAATTTACAAAAGTTTTCAAGATGTTAAAATCGCTATATTGCAAACAAACAATAAAATTGATATTTATCCAAAATTAAAATATTTTAAAGGAACACAAATTCCACATAGGACTAAATCAAACATCTATATACTTACATTTGGAAACATGAAAGGAAGTATAAGAGCATGCTTCCTCTTCACGAAAGCATCACAATTTAAAGAGCCCTGACATATTTCTCAAAACAAAGTAAACTACCTTTCAATAATGATATATTATTTAAGATGTATATTTGCCATCGACTTATGAGAACTCAATGAATTGATCAAAGATTATTTTGGACTACATCATATCTCAAAAAAAAATATTCTATATAGTATCTTAGTATTTTGCTAAAGTACCGGGCTTAGAAAGCTACAATTTCTTATTTAAGGAAGACTTTGCCTCCTCTTCCATTTGAACTAGCACCTCATTTCCACCTCATCATCTCAATACCGCCTAAACTATTGATGCTTATGCCTCATTTAATAAGCCCAGGGCCAAAATTTAGAGGTGGTTTTGCCTCGAAAACAATTCAAAATTAATACCACTAAGACGTCTTGTTAAAAGAAAGGTTCATAACATTTTTTGCACAAAACAGAATACCAAGATAAACATTGACACGATCTCGTCTTGTTAAAAGAAAGGTTCATAGCATTTTTTTGCACAAAACAGTACACCAAGATAAATATTGAACATGATCTCACATTGTGAACATATAAACAAATTGTGCAACATCAAAAAAAATCAAGAACAAAATATGATTTAAGTGGTTCGAGACAATCCTAAAGGACCATCGTACTCCATGGAAGAAGTCCCACTCGGGTCAGATCTTGCATGTTTTAACTTTAACCAATTAGGACTAAACACATCATAGCTAGATATGTTAGCCATGTGAGACCAAGGCGAAACCATTCCTACAATAAATGTTATTGTAATATTTGATTTATCAATAAAAGTTATTGATTTTTTTTACTCTCTATCTGAGATTAAGTGAATGAATGCACTATAAGGTCCCTCTATACAATTAGGGTTATGTGTCATGGCCCTCTTAATGATTATATAGCTGTTGATTCAATATTTGAATCATAGAGGTTGTTGGAAGACAATAATAAGAAGTTTATTCCAAGGAACCCTAGGCTCTCTTATAAAGAGAAAGCCTATGGGTAAATTACATAATATGGAACAAGGAAAATAAACATAACAAAGGGACACATAAACTCTAGAAATATCTCCACATTCCCCCTCAAGATGGAGCATAGATATCAATCATGCTCAGCTTGGAAGAACACTTCTCGAATGGCCCTCTGAGTAATGGTTTGGTAAAGATATTTGTAGTCTGCTCTCCTAAACTAACATGGGAAGTAGAAATCAAACCCTTTTAAAATCATATCTTTGTGGCAATCAACTTCAATGTTTTTTGCTCTTTCATGAAACGCAGGATTATTAGCAATATATAATGTGGCTTGATTGTCACATTGTAACTGCATGGGTAGAAGGTACATCTATATGCAGATCTTCTAATACAGCTCGAACCCACATCATCTCTGTACTTGCCTATGCCATGGACCTGTACTCGGATTCAGCACTAGATCTAGCCACCACTGTCTGTTTCTTGCTTTTCCAAGAAACCAAAGAGCTGCCAACAAACACAGCAAAACCTGATGTAGACTTCCGATCCTTAGGGTATCCTGCATAATCTGCATCAGTACATGCAGAAAGAAAGATATTTGTTTCTTTCCTGAATAAAAGTCATGCACCTGGAGACGACTTAAGATATCTCAGTATCATGTATATGGCATCCATGTGTACTTGTCTGGGATGTTCCATGAACTGACTCACCCGACTCACAGCAAAAGCGATGTCAGGTCTAGTGATGATAGTAATATAGAGAAGATTTCCCATCATTTCTTTATATCTTCTCCTGTCAACCTCGTCCGTACCATCTTCATATAATTTCAAGCTAGGATCCATGGGAGTAGTCGAGGGTCGACAGCCGATCATGCATGTCTCAACAAGCATGTCTGTAATATACTTCCTTTGAGTCATCACAAGACCATGTGTATTCCTAGCAAATTCCAACCCCAGAAAATATCGTAGGGTACCAAGATCCTTAGTTACAAACTGATGGCCAAGAAATTATTTTGCCAACTTTATCCCCTGCATATCATCTCCCGTAACAAGTATATCATCAACATATACCATGTTAACAACAGTACCTCTGGGAGTCTTCTGAACAAACAAAGAATGATCAGCATTTGATCTTCTGAATCCTTGCTTCTGAATTAGGTCGGAAAGCTTCTGAAACCATGCCCGCGGGCTTTGTTTGAGATCATATATGGCCTTGTGAAGTCTACACACCATCTGACACTCCCCCTCAGCAGCAAACCCCGGAGGCTGCTGCATGTAGACTTCTTCCTGCAGATCCCCATATAAAAATGCATTCTTAACATCAAGCTGAATCAATGGCCAATCACGTACCATAGCAACGGAAAGGACACGTAAAGTGGAATGACGTGCAACTGGAGAGAAAATGTCCATATAATCTACGCCATAGCTTTGAGTGAACCCACGTGCCACTAGCCTTGTTTTGTAACGATCAAGGTTGCCATCTGCATGATATTTGACAGTAAATACCCATTTACAACTGACAACAGAAGCTCCTGGGGGAGCAATAACCAAGCTCCATGTACCACGAGCTCGCAGAGGGGCCATTTCCTCTTCCATGGTTGAACGCCAACAACTCTCCTTCAATACATCCTGATAATTCCGTGGTATCTCTATCTCCATGGTAGATAAGGCCACAGCAAAGCTCTGAAAATCACCAGTGAGGCGACGGAATGAAACCTGTGAAGCAAGTGGATAGGATGCACAAGTCCGCTTCTTCTTCCGTAAGGCAATGGGTACATCCAAATCATCAGTAGTACACTTTGGTATGCTATTCTCCTACAAAGATCCCTGCACTTGCACATTTTCAACCCCATCGTTAGTATCAATTGGACAAACCTGGGGCGTAGTGGATGAAGGACCACTTCCGTGAGCAGGGTCCGAACGACGGGTATAAAATTTCAGTAAAGGAGGCACCGGTGGTTGTGGTAATGGTGGTGGTGCAGTAGTTGGTATGGGAACAGATGGACGTAGAAGAGGTGACACATAAACCTCATCATCAGTAATAGAGGAAGCCAGCCTGTCACCTGTAGGTGAGAAATACATCACAGACTTAAAAAAGGTGACATTGGCACTGACATAATATTTCATGTTCACAGGATCACAGCATCTGTAACTCTTTTGAGTACGAGAGTACCCAACAAATACACACTTGACAGCCCTAGGTGAGAACTTGTCAAGTCCTGGAGAACGCTGAGAACGAAAGCAACAGAGCCAAAGACACGAGGAGTTAAGGAGAACAATTCCCTGTCAGGAAAGACAACCAACAGAAAGAGGAACTCTCTCACCTAAGACAGATGATGGCATACGATTCACCAGAGAACACGCCATAAGCACAGCATCACCCCAAAAAGACACAGGAGCACAACTCTGGATGAGTAAAGTCCGAGTGATATCAAGAAGATAACGATGTTTTCTCTTAGCAACACTATTTTGTTGAGACGTGTAAGCATAAGTCGTTTGATGGATAATGTCGCGAGACAAGAAGGAATTGTGAAAGAGCACGAGTGCAAAACTCCAAGGCATTATCCGTACGCACAATTTTCACAATAGACGAAAAAACATTCTGAACTTCATTAATAAGATTTTTTATTACATCCCGTGCTTCAGATTTATTCTTTAACAAAGACACCCATGACAATCTAGAGAAATCATCAACCATGACTAGGTAAAACCTGTGTCCGTGGTGATCAGGAACACGACTCGGACCCTAAACGTCAACACGCAATAACTCAAAAGGGAGCTACTTCTCCGAGACTGTCGATTAGGGAAAGTATATATGTGATGCTTTCCCAAATGGCACGCTTCACACTGAAAAGAAGAATTAGGAGAAATCTGGGGCAACATATGATGCAGCTTCTGAAGAGGGAGGTGACTAAAGCGTAGATACCAAGTAAAGGGAGAGACAGTTCCACTGGACTGAGATGAGACACCAGCATAAGGGGTTCGGACCAACCGGTAGAGACCATCCTGCTCACTGCCATAGCCAATCACCCTGCCCGTAAGAATGTCCAGAAAAATAAGAGACGATGGGTCAAAAATAGTGTGACAGTGCAAATCCTTTATAATATGACTGATAGATAGTAAGTTCATTGAAAAATCTGGAGCATGCAATAAATTATGTAGACACATAGAGGGTGTTAAAGTGATCTCCCACTATCCAATGATGGGGGAATGGGTCCCATCTGCAATCACAATTAGATCTCCCTGGCAGAATCTCCCTATACTATGTAAGTTTATCTTTGTCTCGACAAAGATGTTGTGTCGCACCAAAGTCCATAATCCAGACTGAAACTTCAGAACCATGACATGAAGTAAAAGCATAAGCACTACTTGATGTGCTAACGGGGGCTGATGTACTGGCAGAAGTTGAAGCTTCTATGTCCGAAAGACTTCCTGGAGAGTTAGTAGAGGCAGGAGGCATTATATCTTGAAGTCTGGCAACAAGATCCTCAAACCGCTAGTCTGAAGTAGATGGTTGTGGAGATGCAGCGTGCTCGGCTACACGGGTCGATGCAGGAAAACCATGCTTAGAATAGCATGTATCCTCTGTATGACCAGTACGATGACAAAAGGTGTAGGGATGACGAAAGCGGCCACCTCGACGACGAGGTCCACAACCACGGAAAGAAGAAGAGACTCCTCTGCCTCTAGAAGTTGCCATCATTGAAGGGGGTGGAGTAGTAGCATTAGACGAGACTGTAATTCTGCTAAGGCTTCGATACTTCCTCCATTGGAGGAATAGTAGCATCTGCAAGGATCTGTGAGCGGGCCGCATCATATTCCGGATCAAGAGCCGCTAGTAAGACCCCCACCATTGTAGCATTTCGGAACGTCTTTTGTTGCTCAGGAGTCGTCATAGGGGGAATGATGCTGTAGTGTTTCTCAAACATCCGCCACAAGGATGTATATAACGAATGCAGAGGACGGCCATCCTGCTTGACTGTAAATATATCATGCTAGAGTTGGAGAATCTTGGTCTCATTTCTCATCTGCGAGTATGTCGCGGCAAGGGTGTCCCACATTGCCTTAGCAGTGGGATGATGGAGTACATCATTAGCAATCGCCATCGTCAGTGTGCCTGAAAGCCAGACTTTGACATATGAATCATCAGCCTCCCATTGTGACAACCCAAAAAATCGAACATGGACTAAAATGCAAATCTTGAGTGAGTCTGGGCTTAATTGCAAAATGTGTACTTGTCCAGTGACCAAAAAATTCAAGTAAGCAATCCATTACGTCGTGCTCGTCGAGATCTTTCCAACGAGTCCAAGAACACGAAAATCCGAGTTCGGGAGCCCGAGTTACGGCTATTTTAGCGAGTTAGGGTCCGGGCCAAATCCGGATCCGAACCAAGATCCGGATCTGAATTTTTGACCCCAAAAAAAGACCCCCAAATCAACCCTCTTCTCCCAATCAACACAAACTCGAGTTCTAGCTCTTCTCCTTCCCCTTCTCCTCCCTCCCCATTGTCGGAGAGCCACCGGAGCACCTCGGATCGACGATCCGAAGCCAAAATCATGTAGAGAAGGTCTGGGTCACCCCTGTGTGCGGTTCATCTCACGATCAGGGCACCAACTGCGACGTTCTCCATGGGAGGAGAAACCGAGGCGACAAACTTTCTTAGGTACGATTTTCCCTCCTCCTTGCTGCGGATTCCATGCGATTTTTGTCCTATATTTGAACATCATAAGGGGCTTAGATGCTCTTGATGCTATGGATTTTTTACCAGTTTGGCGTGATAATTTCCCACCTCACTTTCTACTAGGTTAATTGCCATTCTTCTCACCGTAGGCTTCAACTTATAAATTAGCATCTGATATGTAGTTATCTGGCAAGAGTTAGAATTGGTAGATTCTTCCAAGTCAACCATAGGCTGATGGGATCCTTCAGTAGGTATTGATAGCAGATCTTGCAAATTTGGGCGAGAACAGACATTTAAACAAGGACCTACTTTGGAAACCCACATAAAGAAACATGTGGCTCTGTATATTGCAATAGATTAAAGATCCACAACTTTTACTATAGGTTAGGAAATGGAAATTTCAGCATCTCCTCCTCCATGATCTTCGAACTCTCCATTTCATCCAAGTTAATGTTGTTGCACAGTGTCAGATGAAGTTAAAAACTCTATATTGTGCTGATCTACTGGCATCGGCCGTCAGTTTCCATGTCCAAGATGTTAATAGTATAAAATGGATATTGGAGTAGCACAAAAAAATGGGAATTGGTATTATTATTTTTGGAGTAAACAAGAATAGCCAGTTGCCTGTTAAACATGATGATATTAGAAAAATGGAGATTGGAGATATCTCTTTTCGGTATAACCATAATGCAATATAGTTGTCTTCCATACTTCAATATCAAGAAGATATTATCTTAGCCAATAGGACTTTTAAGATAAACAAGATAGAAGAATATGGCAATATCTCGTTCAACGACTTCCTATTAGCTGGATCGTACTGGATCGATATAAACCGTAGGAGTTGATTTCATTGCATAAAAGGCATACACCATGCTGGAACCGAAATGTGTAATGTATTAATTGGAAAAATGGTGTTCGTGCTTTGAGACAACTTTACAATGTTAGACATGCTTTTGTTATCTTGTTTTCACATGAAGTTGTAACATATGCCATCACTTGTAAGCTTTTAGATGATGCACTTAGTATATTAGGTGATGCAGGTAATGGATGGGTATAATAATACATGCTACTAGTTCATAAATATGCACATACACTTACATAATGCATGGACATCGTTTTCATATTTCAAAGTTTAGGAAAATAATTAGCTTGGATAATGATAGATGGTATATTTGATGACTAACTTAAGGTAAGGAACTGTAATTTTAAGTCAGGCAATCACTCGGGATTCTAGTTCTTGGCTCTAGGATTGCTTAGCGTATGGACAATAGAATTAAGAAGGTGAGAAACTCCGTGGAATCCTTGAACGAACTTCCAGATATGACATAGGGAGAGTCCTTAGCATCCTGGCTGCATCCCGGATCTTAGTATCATGGGTTCTTCTCGGACCTCGAGAAGCACCTCGGTCTTATACTTCCATCACAATTTTATTTTTATTCAATATATGCATTCTTTAATCTATCCCTTACAATTCGGATCCTAAGTTGTGATATTACATGATTATGCCAAATTTCCGAATCATATGTTGGGTCGCTACCATTGATTATATTGTGTTGTTATCAATTCATGTGTAGAGACAGTTCACATTGATCAGGTAGATGGAGTAGTTGCCACCACGGAAGGGACATGCACCCTTGGGGCCCCGAGTAGAAGCCTAGATAACCGCGATCCCAACTTCTACTGTAGCTGCGATGGTTGGGGGACATGTTGCTTAGCGAACCGAGGTGCTAATCTGACAGTGTTGGCCTCGGCACTTGTGTGCTTCAGCCCGGTGTTCGAGCGCGGGCCAAGTAGTCATGGTTGGTTTACTAGTGCTTCGCTTGTCACTTAAAGTTAACACTAGTGTATAGGCCGATGTAGGCCACATTGGTCGGTATTCCGAGTGGAAGCGCTATGAGGGGAACTCCAGGAAATATATTTAATGAAGTTGGGAATGGGACGTGAATCTCCTTTCCATACTGAGGATTGGGTTAGTCGCGAAGATTCACGGGTTGGAATCTAATTTGTGAATCGGAAGTACAATTGTGAAGTGGAGTTAAGTGGACGTGTTGGGAACTTAGTTAGAATGCATTGTACCCTACCGCATGTCTACAGAGGCACCCCAACCCTAAGGTATTCTTTTCGCCTTAGAGTCATAGTGTGAGGTCTCATCTAGACCAAGATCACAGACTATCCACGAAGCTTGGTTACCCATATCAATATCTAATAACCATAATAAAAATGTAATTCTTGTGAGATCAGGTTACCCGGTTTCTCTATTTTACAAACATTTAAATTATATGCTTCATTTCTTTTTGTATAGTTTTTGTTTAAATCGTATTAAGCAACTTTGCTCATAACATACCTACGTGTAGATCCGCAGGTTCGCAGCAATGATTTGTTGGAGGAACCGTCCTTTTTTGCAGATTCACCCTTTTTGTGGTATAGCATTGGTAGTTCATTTTACTGTGTCCTGTATTTGTAGCTTCAACTTTTTGAGAGACATGACATGTAATGTATATTTTGTGGACATGTAAATGGAATGTATGGAAATGGACAATGTAATGCAATGGAATTGGTGAATGGAAACATACGTGGTTGTTAACAGGTTGAATGCAATGCAAGCAAAAAAAATTTAATTCCTATGCATGTTGCTATTTTCTCCTGCTTTTGTGAATGTCAAATATTCGAATGTGGAATGGATGTGCGTAGATTGGTTTGCCGAGTACCTGAATCCTAGAGGGAGACGAGCGTCACAATTTGGTATCAGAGCAGTGGTACTCCATTCCATTCCACGCATAGAATTCCTCATTGGTATTCAAATACTGGATAGTATGAAAGTCTTTTGACCTAACACTAGTCCAAAAGAATAGCTTGTTTACATCCATGTCCATGTGTCTCTCTTAATGTCTCTCTTAAGCCAAGCAGCACATCTGATGATGAGACTCAACCAAGGTAGTATAGGCTACCTTGCCTACTTAGTAGACTCGGCAGCACAGGATCAGATGATAGAGGATTTTAGAGTTGTGCGCGAGTTTCCTGATGTGTTTCTAGACGAATTTCTTGGTTTACGACCAGTGAGGGAAATAGAGTTTGAGATCATGCTATTACCAGAGACGCAACTGATCTCTATCCCTCCGTACAAGTTGGCACTAGCTGAGCTCAAGGAGCTCAAGGTACAGTTGCAGGAGCTATTGGAGGATTGCTTCATCTGCTATAGTACATCATCATGGGGAGCGCCCATCCTCTTCTTGAAGAAGAAGGATGGATCCCTAAGGCTATGCATAGACTACAGGCAGTTGAACAAGAGAACGGTCAAGAACCGTTACCCACTTCCCAGGATAGATGATCTATTTGACCAGTTGTAGGGAGAAGCAGTGTTCTCCAAGATTGACCTGCGGTCGGGATACCATCATTTAAGGATCAAAGAGGCCGATGTAATGAAGTCTACATTCTGCAATAGATATGGACACTATGAGTTCTTGATGATGCCATTGGACTCACGAATACGCTTGCTACATTCATGGATTTAATGAACCGGGTCTTCCCTCCGCAGTAGGACAGATTCGTAATCGTGTTTATTGACGATGTTCTAGCCTACTTTCATGATAAACACAAGCATGAGTCTCACCTTTGCACCGGACTAGAGACGCTCTGAGAGCACCAGTTATATGCTAAATACAACAAGTGCGAGTTTTGATTTTCTGAGGTGGCTTTCTTGGCCACGTGGTTTCAGGAGCGGGGGTGTCAGTTGACCCCACCAAGATAGAGGCAATGGTGTCTCAGGAGCGGCCCAAGACGGTTACGAAGATTCGCAGCTTCCTTGGCCTCTGTGAAGCCTCGGATCCGGGCACCCGTTTACGCACGTTCGCACTATTACATTCACATGTTATCGCACAAAGTACTGAAAAACAGGGAAAATTGAAGATTAACTTAAATGAATAAATTAATACTGTCTGAATAGGTAATATAAAGATGCCTGGAACTTTTTTTTCATTATATCATTAAGGATTTTACATAAAGAACAATTTCATGTTGTCTGGACATATAACAATAGAAATGCATGGAACTTTATTTCCTTTACGCATTTAGGAATTCCATCTACGTATAAAAATAATGAGAATAATGAATCCTCAAGCCACTTCTCAAGTCCAGGAACCATTTAATAAAACCTCTAAATTCTTAAATCAGAATATATATATATATATACATGCATACCCCAAATTTTAAGGTTAAACCAAAAATATGGTATCTTCTTAGAATCTCAAAATGTAAGATTGTATTAAGAGGTAGCAGAAAGGGTTTGATCTTAATTGACAGCAAGAAGAGGAGGGTGTACTCATGTATGGCAGCAAGGAGGGTGGGAAGAAAGATTGTACCTTCTAGATCTCTCAAAATGGAGGCCAATTAGCTTGCATGTCAGAGGATCTTTAGGACAACAACATGCAGTAGTTCCAATGGCCAAAGGAGCAGTAATAGTTGCTATTAAGCAACAGCAACTTGTGTTCCTGGAGCAGCTCCTGAGACCTTGTTGATGTCAAGCTGCAGCACCCAAAAATCAGCCGTAGTTGCTTTAAATTGCAACTTCTAGCTACAGTAACAGTGAGCTCCAGGAGAAAGGCAGCAGGGCCAGCAGCTGGATCTTGGAGGAAGAAAGTGTTGGGAAGGTTCCTACGGCTAGAGCTAAAGGTAAGCAATTTGGGGGGAAAGTGCAGGAGATAAAAAAAGAAGGGGATTGTCTTCTCGGTTGGGTTTCTTGGAGGAGAATACGGTAGAAATGGGGGAGAGGGGAAGTGGTTTATATAAAGCAAGGGGTCTTCCTTTGTTATTGGACAAGTGGTGGATATGAGAAATGCAGAGGAAGAGGCTTTTAAAAGCCACATAATTGTTGTTTATAACTCTTACAAACAATCAAAAATAAAATTTTAAATATATTTATCTATTTACAAATTTCTCTTCATTTATTTGATATCGTGCCTTAAGTGTCGATTTCGACGCGCGATACTTCGATTTTATTGTTTCTTAACGACGATCAAAATGAGTATAATATTGATATACTTTTGACGAAGTTTGGATGCCCGAATTTTTCGATATACGACTTTGGTTTGGGGTTAAATTTCGCGAAATTAAAATATCAAACGACCTCCGATTGACGAGCGGTCGATTCCGTTGGTCTTATTTCGTCGAATCGGATTTTATGACAGTTTCAATTTGTTTTGCGTTTTCCGAATTTCGTGTCGCGGCTTTTTCGAGCACGCATTACGAGGCAATCGATTTTTGTTCAATTTCGCCCGAACGACCTTTGATTTGTGATCAATTGATCGTTTTAAGTCATTTAATGTTGACTGACAACTTTATTGGGTTAAATAGATCTTAATCGGATCGGATGTGGGTTTATGTGGATTCCGGATGTTACAGCCTCGTCGAGTACTGTAGGAGGTTTGTCAGAGGGTTCTCTCAGTTGGCTCTACCCCTCACCCGGTTGACGTAGAAGGATGTCCCATTTGTTTGAAGTGACAAATGCAGGTTAAGTTTCCGAACGCTCAAGGAGCAATTGACTTCTGCACCCATCATCACCCTTCCTTCTGGTACGTTGGACTTTACCGTGTACACAGATGCTTCCAAGGAGAGTTTGAATGCAGTGTTAATGCAACGTGGACATGTTGTGGCATACGCGTCACGATAGCTGAAGAACCTTGAACGCAACTACCCCACTCATGACTTGGATTTGGCGGACGTAGTCTTTGCATTAAAGATATGGCGTCATTATTTATATGGGGTGACATTTGAGATCTTCACATACCACAAGAGCCTTAAATACATTTTTTATCAGAAGGAGATGAATATGAGGCAAAGGCGATGGATGGAACTGCTAAAAGATTATGATTGTACCATCTTCTACCATCCTGGTAAGGGGAATGTGGTAGCAGACGCCTTGAGTAGAAGACCATACACTGAGGGTTCGACAGACTGGTTGCAGACATGGGATGTGCTCACTACACTTAGTGAGTGGCACCCAATTGAGGGCACATCTGATGCAGTGACAGTGCCAACCCAGTATAGCAGCTTGTGGGACAGGATTGTTCAGGGCCAATAGACAGACCCGAGGATCCAGGAGTTGTACCACATGTGCTTGAAGGATGAATTCGACGGATTTCAAGTCCGTGAATCCATCGTATGGAAGGGAGACCGTGTGTGTGTCCCAGATGACAAAGAGCAGAGGAGAGAGATCCTGGATGAGGCGCATAGCTCGAGACTTTCCGTACATCCAGGTGGCACCAAGATGTACATGGTCCTCCTCCAACACTTTTGGTAGGAAGGCATGAAGAAGAACGTAGCTGAGCATGTTAATAGATGTCTTACTTGTGAGATGGTGAAGGCAGAGCACTAGAGGCCTCCTGGTTTACTACAGCCTCTTCCCATCTCGGTGTGGATATGGGAGAGCATCTCCATGGATTTTGTCACATCATTGTCACGCACCCCTGGAGGGCATGATGCGATATGGGTCATCGTCGATTGGTTGACCAAGTCAGGCCATTTCATCCCGATCAACATGACGTATACACCAGTACAGCTAGCCAAGTTATATATTCAACATATCATTCGGTTGCATGTGATACCCAAAGAAGTAGTGTCAGACAGAGATTCCCGTTTCAGATCACACTACTGGGGAGAATTCATGAGAGCCTTGAGAACCGAACTACGCATGAGTTCAGCATACCATCCACAAACAGATGGACAGTCCGAGAGGACCATTCAGACATTGGATGACTTGTTGCGGGCTTGTGCGGTTGAGTGGAAGGGATCTTGGAAGGATCACCACCAGTGGAGTTCACTTACAACAGCATCCACCACGCCAGCATAGGCATGGCACCGTTTGAGGCATTGTATGGGAGGTGGTGCACCACTCCCTTGTGTCGGCAACATATGGGTGACAACACCATGTTCACCCCATAGATCATTGAGGAGACCTCAAGAGTGGTGGAAACTGGTAGAAGGAAATTGTTGATCGCGCAGAGCCGCCAGATGAGTGACGCCGACCAGCGGCATAGAGACCTTGAGTTTTAGGTATGTTGTCCTACGTTCGTGCCCTAATGGGTCAAATTCTTAGCCAATCATGTGTGACTAAGCATATCTCACGATCATAGGTTGGGGACTTCGTGTTCTTATGCGTGTCCCCAATGAGAGGCGTACAACGTTTTGGTGTAAAGGGCAAGCTAGCACCGCGTTTTGTGGGACCATTCGAGATTTTGGCCTGTGTTTGGAAAGTGACCTACAGGGTGGCCCTTCCCCCACACCTCGATGGCATTCATGACGTGTTCCACGTATCAAATCTGCAGAAGTACATTCGAGATCCCTGACACGTTATCAGCTACGAGAACTTGGATGTAAAGCCAACCTCTCCTTCCCAGAAGAGCCGGTGAAGATTTTGGACCATACGGTCAAGAGGCTAAGGCGGAAGGAGGTCCCTTTGGTCAAGGTCATGTGGTGAAGTCAAGGCGTCAAGGAAGCGACATGGGAACCTGAGGCGAACATGAGGAAGAAATACCCTCATCTGCTCACAAGTATGGAAATGAAAATAAGAAATGATTATTTCTAAGAACCCTAGGCTCTCTTATATTAGATAGACCTATGGGTAAATTACATAAGGCGGAAAAACAGAAATACAAATAAGAAAACGATACATATAGAATATAGAAATACACAAATATCTCTACACTCCCCCTCAAGATGGAGCATAGATATCAATCATGCTCAGCTTGGATGAACACTTCTGGAATGGTCCTCTGAGTAATGGCTTGGTAAAGATATCTGTTGTTTGCTCTCCAGAACTAACATGAGAAGTAGAAATCAAGCCCTTCTTAATCATATCTATGGTATAATAACAGCCTACCTCGATATGTTTTGTTCTCTCATGGAACGCAGGGTTATTTGCAATAAACAGAGCAGCCTGGTTAAGATATAACTCCATGGGTAGAGGAACCTCTATATGCAAATCAACTAATTCTGCTCGAACCTACATCATTTCTGTACTTGCTTGCGCCATAGCCCTGTATTCAGATTCAGCACTTGATCTCGCTACAACTGTTTGTTTCTTGCTTTCCAAGAAACAAGAGAGCTGCCAACAAACACTGCAAATCCCGAAGTCAATTTTCTATCCTTAGGACAACCTGCATAGTCTGCGTCAGCGTATGCGGATACAGAGAGAGTTTCTCCTTTCTTGAAGAGTAATCCTGCACCTGGAGATGATTTTAGATATCTCAATATCATGTATACAGCATCCATATGTACTTGTCGAGGTTGCTCCATGAACTGACTCACTCGACTCACTGCAAAGGCGATATCCGGTCTGGTGATTGTAACATAAAGAAGTTTTCCTACCATCTCTCTGTATCTTCTCTTGTCGACTTCATCTGTATCATCATCATATAGCTTCATGCTAGGATCCATAGGAGTAGTAGAAGGTTGACACCCGATCATGCCCGTCTCTGCAAGCATGTCTGTAACATACTTTCTTTGGGTCATCACAAGACCCTGTGCATTTCTAGCAAATTCCAACCCTAAGAAATACCTTAGGGTACCCAGGTCCTTAGTCACAAATTGACTGCCCAGAAAATCTTTTGCCATCTTGATTCCCTGCTCATCATCTCCTGTAATAACTATATCATCAACATAAACCATGATAACAACTGTACCTCTGGATGTTCTCTGCACAAACAAAGAGTGATCTGCATTTGACCTCTTGAACCCCTGTCGTTCAATCAGATCTGAAAGCTTTTGGAACCATGCCCTAGGACTCTGTTTAAGGCCATATATTGCCTTAAGCAGCCTACAAACCTGTTGACACTCCCCCTCAGCAGCGAACCCCGGAGGTTGCTGCATATAGACCTCCTCTTGTAGATCTCCATACAAAAATGCATTTTTAACATCAAGTTGGAATAAGGGCCAGTTACGTACCACAGCAACTGAAAGAAGAACACGTAAAGCGGAATGTCGAGCAACCGGAGAGAACGTGTCCATGTAATCAACTCCATAGGTCTGCGTAAAACCATGTGCCACCAACCTTGCTTTGTAACGATCAAGGCTCCCATATGCATGGTGTTTAACAGTAAACACCCATTTGCAACTGACAACAGACGTTCCAGGAGGAGAAACTAGACTCCATGTGCCACGGGACTGCAAAGCGGCCATTTCCTTTTCCATAGCGAGACGTCATCTGCTATCTTGCAATGCATCCTGGTAAGTCCGTGGAATTTCCATGGCAGATAGAGCAACTGCAAATTTCTGGAAGTCTCCTGTAAGACGATGAAAGGAAACTTGAGAAGCAAGAGGGTAGGATGCACAAGTACGCCTCTGCTTCCTAATGGCGATAGGTACGTCCAGGTTCTCAGAAACCTCATCCTGTACTGATCCTTGTTAGAAACATCTCCAGAGCCATCGTTAGAAACCATGTTATCAGAACAAACCTGGGGCATGCTAGATGACGAGCAATGACCATGAGCAGAAGGGGGCCGACGAGTATAGAATTTTGGTAATGGTGGAACCACGATCACAGGCATCTGAGGTAGTGGAGGTGGTGGTGGTGGAGGTGGTGATAGAGGTGGTGGTGGTATGACTGATACAGGAGATAACTGACTCGTAGGAGGAGGTGACATGTAGATCTCAGTGTCAGATTCGGGAGTAGTCATTCTGTCACCTGTAGGAAAGAAAAACATCACAAAGATTCAAAGAATGTGACATCGGCGCTAACAAAGTATTTTCCACGTAAAGGATCAAAGCAACGATATCCCTTCTAAGTCCTGGAGTACCCTACAAACACGCATTTAACAGCCCTGGGAGAGAGCTTATCAAGACCTGGAGTCGACTGGTGGACAAAAGAGACAGAGCCAAATACACGAGGCGTAAGAGAGAACAACTCCTTCTCAGGAAAGGCTATAGAGAAAGGAGTCTTCTCACCCAAGACAGACGAGGGCATGCGATTTACTAGATAACAAGCTGTGCGAACTGCATCACCCCAAAAAGAATGTGGAGCACGACTCTGAATAAGTAAGGTCCCAGTGATATCCAGTAGATGACGATGTTTCCGCTCTGCAACACCATTTTGTTGTGAAGTGTAAGCACATGATGTTTGATGAATTATACCACGAGAGGAAAAGAACAAGGAAAGTGTACGAGTACAAACTCCATAGCATTGTCGAAACGCACAATTTTCACAGTAGAAGAGAAAATATTTTGAACTTCATTGATGAACATTTGGATCACATCTCCTGCTTCAGATTTATTCTTTAATGAAACACCCAAGACAAGCGAGAAAAATCATCTACTGCAACAAGATAAAACCTGCGTCCCTGATGATCAGGTACACGACTGGGACCCCAAATATCAATATGGACTAACTCAAAAAGAGAACTACTGCTCCGACTCTAACGACTCGGGAAAGTGGACCTATGATGCTTTCCCAACTGACACGCCTCGCACTGGAAGGACGACCTCGGAGAAATATGTGGCAAAAT
Source organism: Ottelia alismoides (assembly GCA_037367405.1). Classification (NCBI taxonomy): domain Eukaryota; kingdom Viridiplantae; phylum Streptophyta; class Magnoliopsida; order Alismatales; family Hydrocharitaceae; genus Ottelia; species Ottelia alismoides. The sequence continues at coordinate 149,569 of JAZKJV010005638.1, forward strand.
ACGACACATCTTCTGAAGAGGTAGATGACCAAAACGCGATGCCAGGTATATGGAGAGGTTGATCCTATAGAGTGGAGTGGTGCGCCGACATAGGGAGTACGGACCAGACGATAGAGACCATTCTGCTCACAACCACCCCCAATTACTTTGCCCGTGAGTACATCCTGAAAAACAAGAGACGATGGATCAAAAATGGCTCGACAGTTCTAATCCTTCGTAGTATGGCTAATGGACAGTAAATTCATAAAGAAATCATGAGCATATAACACATTCTGTAATCGCATGGAGGGCGTCAAAGTAATCTCCCCTTGTCCTGTAATCGGGGAATGTGTCCCTTTGGCTATCACCACAGTCTGCCCTGGAGGAACCTCTCTATATGCAGTAAGCTGCTCTTTATCCCTACATAGGTGATGTGTCGCTCCAGAGTCCCTAATCCATTATGTAATCATAGATCCATCACAAGAGGTGAGAGCATAAGAACTACCTGACGTACTGGTTGTAGTGGATGTACTGGCAGAAACAGAGGGTGCCACATCTAATTGGCCTCCTGGAACTGTGTCAGGAGGCATGATGTTCCTCAGTCTGAGAATGAGATCATCGAAACGCTGGTCCAAAGAAGAAGGTGCAGGAGACTCAACTTGTGCTACTACCCGAGCCTATGCTGGAAACCCATGCTTAGAGTAGCATGTATCTTCGGAATGGCCAGGACGGTGACAATACGTGCAGAGCTGACGGATCCGACCCCCACGACCACGGAGACCACGTCCACGAAAAGTAGATGAGCCACCTCTTCCTCTGGAGGCAGCCATCGCCGAAGGTGTCTAGGTAGTAGTACAGCTCGGGACGGTGATTCGACTAAGTCGACGGAAAGCTTCCTCCATGGGAGGAATAGTGGCATCAGCAAGAATCTGAGAGCGGGCAGCATCGTACTCTGGATCAAGTGTAGCCAGGAATACACCCACCATGGTAGCATTCCTGTATGTCTTTTGCTGCTCAGGAGTAGCCGTCAAAGGCATGAAGCTATGGAGCTTCTCAAACATCCCTCGCAGGGATGTGTACAGTGAGTGGAGAGGACGTCCATTCTGTTTGATTGTAAAAATATCATGCTACAACTGTAGTATCTTGGTCACATTCCGCGTCTGAGAATATGTCGCGGCTAGAATATCCCACATCGCCTTCGTCGTGGGCTGATGCAGCACGTCGTTGGTGATCCCTATCGTCAACGTCCCAGATAACCAGACCTTGGCATACGCATCGTCCGCCTCCCATGTGGCGTGAATCCCTGTTTTCTCCGTCGGCTCATCGTCGGTAAGAATATGTTTCTTACCGTTAGACTTCATAAGGCTCATGAACTGCATAGCCCAGAGCTCATAGTGCGTCCCGTCCACCTTGACAATCAGTGCCGGACCTCTGAAAGCACCTGTGGCGGGTACGTCGACTTTGTTTTCTAACATCATGCCGAATGAATATCACAGGGTATGTAGACTAAGAGAGATTTGTCTACAATGACATATGGGGGTTTGATTGCATATGTAGACCTATGCAATCAAATCCATCACCCGATTTCTGCGAAGAAGATGGAGAACAATGGCTGAGACCAATAGCACTTGAGGCCGACGGCCTAGGCGATCTTTAGGGGCCCGCGAAAATCAACGGGCGACTGCCAAGGGTTGGGCGGCGGAGGCGTGGGCCTGGACGGTGTCGGCGGTGCCCGGCAAGGACGCGTAGACCTCGACGGAGGCCCTGGAGGCGGTGGTGGTGGTCTCCGGCAAGGAGGGAGAGGCCTTGGCGGCCGCGGTAGGCCGGCAATGGAGCGGGGTGGCCTGGGCGGCGGCGCAGGCGGAGAGAGTAGGGGGCTGGCGGGTAGGGATCTAGGGTTAGGGTATAGGAGCTCCGACCTAGGACCGCCACTCTGATACCATGTTGGTAGAAAAATAAGAGATGATTATTTCTGATAACCCTAGGCTCTCTTATATTGGAGAGACCTATAAGAAAACGATACATATAGAATATAGAAATACACAAATATCTCTACAGGTTTCGGTCTCATTGACATTTTTATGGGCTCATTTCTCTGGGAGACTTGGATACAATTGGGTTCGGGTGTTGAAATCGACTAGAATCATCCTAAGTCTCGACGACGAGATTTCCTTTGAGATTTTTATGATGTGAAAACCCAAAAATCGAATATGGACAAAAATGCAAATCTTGTCTGAGTCTGGGCTTAATTGCAAAATCTGTACTTGTCCAGTGACCAAAAAATTCAAGTAAGGAGTTCATTGTGTAGTGCTTGTCGAGATCTTTCCAACGAGTCCAAGAACGTGAAAATCCGAGTTCGGGAGCCCGAGTTACGGCTATTTTAGCGAGTTAGGGTCCGGGCCAAATCCGGATCCGAACCAAGATCCGGATCTGAATTTTTGACACAAATAAAAACACCCCCAAATCAACCCTCTTCTCCCAATCGACCTAAACACGAGTTCTAGCTCTTCTTCTTCCCTTATCCTCCCTCCCCCTTGTCGGAGCGCCACCGGAGCACCTCGGATCAATGATCCGAAGCCAAAATCAAGTAGAGAAGGTCTGGGTCACCCCCATGTGCAGTTCATCTCGCGATCAGGTTACCAACTGCGACGTTCTCCACGGGAAGAGAAACCGAGGTGACAAACTTTCTTAGGTACGATTTTCCTCCTTGCTACGGATTCCACGCGATTTTTGTCCTATATTTGAACATCATAAGGGCCTTAGATCGGACTTGAGACAAGAGGTCTCTTCTCTTAAAGGCTCGATCACAACCACGGTCCACGCTACAAGAGGTATTCCTTTATCTACTATGTGGTTAGATGAAACGATCCAAGAAGTGTTCTTGGATCATGTGGTTTCATCGATTAGAAATTTTTTAAATTTCGTTGCACCGAGCAACTGGTGGGACTAGTCCCTCTCGATCACATATAATACGATCCTCACGCTTCCGTGATGTGCTTAAGGATTATGTCATATCCTTCAGGATCTTCCCACAAGATCCAACTAGCCAACCAATTGACTCAACATTCACTTTTCTCAGCACTGCTCCACGGGCTGGAGCAAACAATACTCAGCTTGGACACCCTTAATACTCTCTCACTCGCGCATTGGATACACAACAACACATATCACCTTAATTCAACAAATGTTATGATGGTTGCCAATGGTGAGGCAATGTATCTCAAGTCATGTTAGCAAGGAGGAACATGAGGTTTAGAGTATGGATGCAAGGCTTAAATTTTAAATTTCGAGTTCATCTCGTCAAAGTCCAAATTAAGAAATTTCGAAGGATTTCGCTGAAATTTCCGGAAATTGTTAGAACTCAAGGGAAGGACAACAAACTTAAGCTTTCTAATGTTTTTAAATCAATAAGCAAAATAGAAATACACAATTGTTTGTAAAATAAAGGTGTAAATATAAGTTTTAAAGTAGTAATATTGTCATAATCATCATACATGCCAATATCTAGTAGCATCATTATGCTTAGAGTCAGAATAGGATTCTTAACAGGAAGTCGTAGCTATGATATTCACCTTTTCAATAAGGATTATCTGACACGAGCAATAACGTCGTAATAAAACATATGTGCATATACATACATACACAAATCAAGAAAGAAAAAATACAACATTAAGTTAAAACCTGAATTTAACTCTTGGAGCTTGTTACTAATTATTAGATCATTAAATTTCGAAACTAAAGAACCTTGCTCATACAATATAAAGCTCGTAAAAAACTCAACACATCAGTAGAGAAATGGGTAAAAATCCATTATATCGGTGAATTACGATGAAAGCTAAGGTTAGATTCAATCATTCTTATTGTTTGGCCTAACCGACACAAAATTTTAGTTCGTTGACATTTGACGGAAAACCTGGAAAAAGAAATAAAGTTATGTATCAGTTTCCATGACTAGATGGAACTGAAAATTTCTGCCAAATTTGATTAAATTTCGTCAAAATTTGAGGCCTTGTATGGAATGAAGATCCAATCTAAGTAGAAAATCAACTCATATGCTCTGCATTAGTATGAGATATCGACACTACATTAAGTTTTCCGCCTTGAGCACTTTAACCCACAATGTGACTCCGAAGTTGAAGACAACATCATCTCATTAAGGGCCAAAACATAGTAGGAATAATCGTATATAGATCTTGAAAATAGGTCTCTTTACCGGAACGTTAAAGTGGGATCTCACTCATAGGAGCCCGAAAAGATCTCGTATTGGATTCACTACTGTTGTAAAAGTCAACCGACTAGTCGAGTCAGGGCGGAGGGAGGGGAGTAGCCGACTCGACTAGGCCTAGTCGGCCATTAGTCGATCAACCCGGCTAATCAAGCCGACTAGTTGGCCGACTTTTTCATTTAGATTTTAAAAAAAATGTTTTTTTAAAAGCAAACTTATTCAAATACTTTTATTGTTATATTTAAAGTCAATTACTTACTTTTTTAAATGCAAACTTATTCTAATATGCTTATTGTTATATTTAAAGCCAATTACTTCTTTTGCTTCATTGTGACAGTATAGAAAATGTACAAATCTATGCAAATATATAAGAATATATGTATAAAAATGATTTATATATTTAAAATAATTTAAAAAACTCAAAACCGACTAACGATCGACTAAATCCGATTTGAAGCTCGACTTTCGATTAATCCCTATTCAGTGACCTCGTCGATCGAGTACCGACTACCGATTTCTGCAACCTTGGGATCCATAATCAATTGAGAATGGACATAAGTCTTATCTACGTGGACGGGAAAGAGTCTCCCTTTGGAGAGCTCAAAATATGGTAGAGTTTGAAAACTCTACTTTGATATTCCCCATTTCTCCCACGCATATCGAAAAATAATGATAATTGACCGAGCCAAGAGAAAAAATGGAATAAAACAAAAAAATTTGTTCTCTTTCTTATTTATTATCTTTTCATTTTTCAGCATTCTTTTATTTTCCAGGTTTTCCATCAAATGTTAAATGAACTCAGCCATGGCCGGTCCCAAGCCCAGGTAAATGAGGAGGGTTGCGCGTTAGGTAGCCGACAGCCAGCGCAGGAGAGATAAATTCGTAAATAGTGTTCTTAAAGTTCTTCTAAGAACACTATTTATGAATTTATCTCGAAACCGTTCGGATCTTTTAAACATGGATTTAAGCAAACATACAGATTTCGTTGGGGCGTTCTCTACTTGCGACGCGTTGCATCGCTAAGATGGATGTGTGGACATACACGTAAAGATCGGATTCGGAATGATGCAATCCGAAAGAAAGTTGGTGTAGCTCCGATCGAGGATAAGATGCGAGAAAACCGCTTAAGATGGTTTGGTCATTTGCAAAGAAGGTCAACTGATGCACCGGTTAGGAGATGCAAGTGTTGGGATGTTGAGCCGGCTAAGAGAGGGCGAGGACGGCCCAAGAAGTGTTGGAAAGAGACTATACGAAGGGATCTTAGTTTTTTGGATATAAGTCCGAGATTGACCCAAGACAAATCTGAATGGAGGCGAAGAATCCATGTAGCCGACCCTACTTAATTGTGGGAAAAGGCTTTGTTGTTGTTGTTGTTGTTGTTGTCTTTTCTTTTAAATGGTCTTTCTCTCTATTTTACTGCTCTTATATTATCAACATCCCATGACAATTCGTGGGATGTTCTTTCTTTGTTTTTTAATAGATCGTTCAACATTATTGGACCCAAATATCACAAATAGAAAGAGTAAAACATTGCAGGCCAAAAGCCCAAATGGGAAATAGCAACCCTTAATACTCCCTCCTTTGCTCGCTACTTTGATTTTTTTCTGTTTATCTTACTTTATGCACCAGTTAAACACGCAAGATTTGGGATATTGAGCCAGTTAAGAGAGGGCGAGGACATCCCAAGAAGTGTTGGAAGGATACCTATCTGAAGGGATTTTAATTGTTTAAGTCTGATATATATCCAAAATAGATCTGAATGGAGGCAAAGAACCATGTTGATTTTGACCCTAAATAATGTGGAAAAAGCCTTTGTTGTTATTGTTGTGTATTACTTTCTGTTGTTTCCTTTATTTTCTGCTTTTTTAAAAGAAGCAAGCATCCCCTTTTCCAAAGAACGATGGCCACGTAGGTCCAAGTTAGTGAATATAAAAAAAGGAATTACAATATTAGAAACCCACATGAGGACGTTTCCACGACCTCATTTTCAAGTTTTCAACTCGGTAGGATTCTAAAAATGACCTTTGCTTTCTGCAAGCACCCCTCGTCAACTTTGAGTTGCAATGTGATGCCAGATTGTTGTCAGCATTGTCTCTCATATCCCATGTCTTGTGCTCCTTGAGGACCATTAAATGAGGTACTTCTCAAATGTCACTCGCAGCGTATATAATATATATAATGTGGCTTGGTAGTTGTGGAATAAGATATGGGGTCCATTATTTGCTTTATAAATTGGACTAAAGTTCCCATAGTTTAACTTATCACCTTCGCAAGCTTCAAACTTCCATGGATGATGGCACGTTGATCCTCCGGCACAACCGTCACCATGGAGCGCTCACGCTTAAGGGCTTTCTTCGAGCTACCATATTGAAGTGTATGCTACCTCATGACTTGTGTGTAGAGTTGCCATACATCCTTTATATTTGAGAGCAATGTACTTTCAAGGCATTGTCTTTACACAAGTACCAATGGTCTGTAACCACTCAATCTTCAACTGATACAGATAAAGAATTCCGATGGTGGAAAATAGTTGTGGTAGAGAAATTTAGAGAAGAGAGGAAGAGAGAAGAGAACACGTCGGTTGTGCGGGAATTCGGAGGTGAATCGTGAAGACCACGTTGAGAGAGAGAATAATGAGAGAGAGATAAAAAGAGATAAACTTAATTTTTAATATATTCTGAATTGTACTATCCCTTACAATATACTATCATCCCCTTTATATAAGAGGGGTGGGATTACAAAAATAGAAAGTGAATCAAATTCAAATTCAAATCCTAAATGATGCTAATTGACTCTAACTGATTCTAATAGACTCTTAACTAATTTTATCTACCAAAACGTTGAGATTACAATCTCATTTATTTAAATAAAATATGCAACTAACTTAAAATAACTAATTATGGATGGAAATTCCTAATTTGAAAAATCTCTAAATCAGCCTTCAATTCGGGCCGCCCTATCAATTTAGGAATAATTGCATCAACTCTCCCCCCTTGAAAAATTCGTCTCCTGACGAATTGCTTGATCTTCATTCCGTCGGTGGAGAATTTCATCCGGATTGGTTGAGCAAATATCCCTAATTTTGCTCCTTTTCAATGTTACATTTATAATTTTTTCCCATCTGAGGACGCGGCTGCAAATGTTCTACCCCTTCACTTAAAATAACATAATTTACCCTCCAATAGGCTATTTAGATGAAAACTCTTGTGGAGAGGGGTTTGCTTGTAACTTTTCCAAAATATCTCATCCCTTGTTTTAGGGGATCCGATAGAAGTGGACTCTCCCACCCTTGTTAGGGTTCCCTGCTTCCAGAATAAAAGGTGGCGGCGGCAACAGGCTGGGTCGGGAGGGCGTAGGCGTCGACAACGCAACAGGCAGGGAGGACGACATGTGGGGCAACGAAGGCATTGGGATGAGAGCGGTTGGCGGCGCGAGTAGCGTGTGAGGCAGCGGCGACGACATTGGAGGGAGGGGGCTTCGTTCCACAGTTACTACGGCAAAAGTGGTGGCGTTTCCCACTCCGAATGCGGCGGCAACCAGGCGAACAGCTTGTTTGACGACCACGCTTGAAGTGTGCATGGTGGCGACTAGGGCCCAAGTCGTGATGCGTGGAAGGAGGTCGCACAGCCTGTGGGGATGCTGCGACCAAAGGTTGTCGTGTCGGAGCAGTTGGAGGTGGCAGCGATGATGTATTGCCCTCGAGGACAGCAACCTGGAATGTAGCCATAATGACACTGTTGGCATCTTTTTTGATGTCTTCTTTGTTTGCCTTATTGAATGGATCAAGAACTTCATATTCTTTCGTGAGATTCTTATCGAATATGGGGCATGTTTCATCATGATTTTCTTCATCTCGTTGTACCTGGACAGTAACATCGATCGCTAAAAAATCAAGGTTTTCGTATTCCCCGTCCACACCTTCGTCGAATATTGGCCATGTGTCTTCATATTGATGTTGTCCAACATTTGTAATAGTAGAATTTTCTTCAAATCTGAAAATACCTTCATTTTCTTGGCCGAAATCGGTTTGAACAGCAGGTCCAACGTTCTAATTTTTGTTGTTGATGGGCGAATTTTCATCGATTTTATCATCCAACCACGCTTGGACTTTAAAACTTGATATAAGGCATTTCTTGAACTTCCTCGAACGTGAGCGTGAATGCGAGTCATGAGATAGACAGCTGAAAGCGAACTTCAAACGCCAATATGCGATAGGATCGTCGAATCGTGAGAACGATTCTATTTCCATGCTCTGATACCAAATGATGCATATATAGAATTCCGATGGTGGAAAATAGTTGTTTGGTAGAGAAATTTAGTGAAGAGGGGAAGAGAGAAGAGAACACGCCGGTTGCGCGGAAATTTGGAGGTGAATCGTGAAGACCACGTTGAGAGAGAGAATAATGAGAGAGAGAGAGAGATAAAGAGAGATAAACTCAATTTTTAATATATTATGAATTGTATTGTCCTTTACAATAGACTACCATCCCCTTTATATAGGAGGGGTGGGATTACAAAAATAGAAAGTGAATCACATTCAAATTCAAATTCAAATTCAAATCCAAAATGATCCTAATTGACTCTAACTGATTCTAATTGACTCTTAACTAATTTTACCTACCAAAAACGTTGAGATTACAATCTCATTTATTTAAATAAAATATGCAACTAACTTAAAATAACTAATTATGGATGGAAATTCCTAATTTGAAAAATCTCCAAATCAGCCTTCAATTCGGGCCACCCCATCAATTTAGGAATAATTGCATCAACACATAACTTCAAGATTATTGAGATAGATTCTTTTATCTGTTTTTTATTTATATTTCCTATTCCTCCGTCTACTTTATGTATTTTTTCCCGTAGGAATTTTCTCCTATAGGAGAGAGCCCTAGGATCATAATAAATATAATAAATTCTTTTTCCTTTCCACATGGTACCAGAGCAGTGGTATTAGACCAGAGCATGTGCCCTAGCCGACCCCTTCCCCACCTAAACCCAACCGATGTCACCGTCGCATGTCGCAAGCGGTAGCATATACAGTCCACGACACAGTTGCCGCCTACTGTGCGCAGCAACAACCCACGCTGCCACCGCAGCACGCCACAAGCAGCAACAACAACAGCCAGCGCCGCTCGATGCTATTGCTGTGTGGGGGGCCTCTAGCGGCTGCACTTACCACCCAAGGGGGCCTCAATCTCTTGGGAGTTGTTGTAGACTCCTGTGGCGCCCTATAGATCACCATCTTCATCTGTTGAGGCTTCGAAAACGTTGTTAAGAGCGATTTTATTCTCTGTTTAGTCTGATTTTGAGGTTTTTAAAGTGGTTTTTTAATTATCTAATCCACCCTGGTTACCAAGAGAAGCATCTAATGGATGGAAGAGGTTGTAGTATGAGTCTACACCCACAACCATCTTCCCATAAGTCTGTGTAGAGATGTGTTCATCATTATCTATAGCCCCAGTCTTCATAGCAGTCGTCATCATGTCAGACAACAAGGTCGACTCTAAGGTCGACGTTCCATCCTCAGGTGCCTTCAAAGGTCAAGCACATATCGTCAAGATGGATGGGACTAATTATGAGTTATGGGCTATGCAATTCATGAGCGTAATGCAGTGCAACAGTAAGAAGCACATTTTGACGTAGAACGAACCAATCGACAAGACTGAGGTTAATGCCTCGTGGAGGCAGGTGATGCATATGTGCATGTCTAGTTGTCAGGGACGGTGTCCATGGAGATAGACAATGATGTTCTGAGTCAACCCACCGCAAAGGCGATGTAGGGCATCCTCGTCACTGCTTATTCACAGGCGAAGAACGAGTCGAAGATACTTCAACTTCAGCATGGTATCTTCGTATCTAAAGAGCATATGTCCTCTTCATACCCTTTACACTTCTCCCAGGTGTATGTTTGAGAAGCTTCATGGTTTCATTCCCATGACTTCTTCACCTAAACAGCTCAAGGCTTACAGAGATTTGATTATAACTAGAGTCTTTCTTGCGGCTCTTAATCATGAATATGATGCAGCTCAATCACATACTATACCTCCATTGGAGGAGGCATACCGCAGATTGAGTAGGCTCTCTATAGCACATGGTGGTGCTACTCAATAGTCTCAAACGTCCTCGGCTATGGCCGCATCTCGTGATAGAGGGAGCTTTATGCAGTACTGAGGGCGTGGTACCCATGGTAGGGGAGGGGGTAGTCGACCCCGCCAATCGTGTACTTATTGTCACAGACTAGATCATTCTAAGGATACATGCTACTCCAAGCATGGAGTTCCTACTTCAGCTCGTGTAGCAGAGCAGACTCAGGCAAATGGTGCAGAGTTTGAGCCTTGAGGGCTTGGTTCCAGAAGCTCTCTTAGTTGATTGAGCAGCATGGATTTGTCAGATCGAATGCATATTACTCTCTTTTTGTTCAAAAATCCCATAGAGGTATTGTTGCTATTTTGGTTTATGTGGATGACATCATTATTACAGAGGATGATGAACAAGGTATTCATGCAGCTAAGGATTTCCATGGACAGCAATTTGTGACCAAGGACCTTGGCGATCTTCATTACTTTCTTGGACTTAAGTTTGCAAGGAACCAGCACAGCATGGTGATGATGCAAAGGAAGATTGTCATTGATCTCCTTGCTGAGACGGGCATGACAGGATGTAGGCTTACTACTACTCCAATGGTTCTGAATGTTAAACTATACAATAATGACACTGAGGAGGTTGATAAGAGACGATATAGAGAGCTTGTGGGGAAGCGTATATGTCACTATTAATAGACCTGATATATCCTTTACAGTGAGCAGAGTTAGTCAGTTTATGGAGCAGCCAAGACAGATACATATGAATGTTGTACACATGATATTGAGATATTTAAAGACTTCTCCAGGTGCAAGACTCTTGTTCAATAAAGACACGTCCCTTACAGTTATAGCTTGTACTGATGCAGATTATGCAGGATGCCCAAAGACAGGAAATCAACTTCAGGATTCGTTGTCTTTGTAGGGAGTTCACTTGTTTCATGGAAGAGTACGAAATAGACGGTTGTTGCTAGATCTAGTGCCGAATCAGAATATAGAGCCATGGCACAAGGTACCGCATAGAGGATGTGGGTCAGATCCATTCTTAATGACCTGATTATTGAGGTGTCACTTCCCATGCACCTCCAATGCGACAACCAGGTCACCCTTTTCATAGCCAATAATCCAGCCTTCCATGATAGAACCAAGCACATCGAGGTAGATTGCCACTACACTCGATATATGATTCAGAAGGGATTTATCTCCAGTTGCGTGTTACTTCAGGAGATCAGACTGCGGATATGTTCACCAAAGCTCTTGCTATCATCGACGATGTTCCAAGTTGAGCATGATAGACATATATGCTCCAGCTTGAAGGGGAGTGTCGAGATAGATTTATCTGTTCTTTATTTATATTTCTTATTCTTATGTCTACTTTATGTGATTTTTCTCATAGGGCCTTTCTCCTATATAAGAGAGCCCCAGGGTGACAATGAATATAATCAATTATGTTTCTCTTTCCACAAAGATGAGGTAAAATTAAACCTTCAAAAGAAGCTACATGATCGACTTGCTCCCTACCATGTAAAAATACCAAAAGAATGCGTAGCATCATGAACAATTAAGGATAAAACATGTTGCACACGGTTAGAGGTGTTACTAAGGATTCTCCTACTTTATGGAAGACCAACCTCTAACCTCTGGGGTTGAATCTTCCAATAACCTTTCTCAATACAAGAGGTGTGAGTTTCTTTATATATATGTGTCAATACAACCAAGTCCTAAATTTAACCAATATAGGACTAAACATGATTAAATTTTTTCGGACTCATCCTTTAATCTAGTCTACTTGACTTTCCTTTTTAACTTTCATTTCTCTTCTGACTCTCAAGGGATCGCTTTGTCTCGAGTTCACAAGCTAAATGCTCGTCGTGCTCACTCTTCTTGCGGCTATGGCTTACCAAGGGATGATCAATTATTAGATTGTCTGAGAGAGAGGATGATCAGCCACAAGGCCCTCTTTCCTCCTTCGAAAAGAGGACTTTAGAAGAGAGAGAGATCTTTAGAATAAACTGTGGACTCTGCCTCTCCCTCCTGAACCCGTTGATGGTAGGAGAATCCTATCAAATCTTTTATGGTCATATCAAATCTTTTACGGTCAGCTCTGTTACTACTTATCTAAAGTCTCGAGCGATTCTATCATAACTAAAAATAAATAAAATAACTAAATTTCTCAATAAATGTAGCAAGTCAACGAATCTTTATAATAATAATACAAAACTATATAGTACATTCTTTGTTTGACAAAGAAAGACCTGAAACTATATACATAGGACAGCTAAGAGGGACTCGCTCGATCTGAACGCCACAATATCCAATATATATCGAAGGAATTGACTCATTCCTTCACTATTCTCAATAATATATAATTCTAAAAATGAAGTAATGAATCGTATAAAAAGGCTAAACGAATATTGGGACTGTAAGGAGCAGGAGGCCAATACACGACATAAACACAAAAACTCCCAAATATTATAATCCATTATAAACACAAAAACTCCTAAATATTATAATCCATTACAAGAAAAATTAACACCACTGAATTAACGGGTTCAACAAAGGGCACACATTCAAATAAAATAAATTTATAAGGGCATGTGTAATTACGAAGGATGTAGGGACACTATATAATACAAGTAGAATGTCTTCGGATGTTCGTAGAATCTTATAAATTTACTTTTTTGCTTGACAATATAAATCTCATAATTTAATGCATGCAAAAAAGTACATTTTTTGTAGTTTGAATATATAATTCTATGTTTTTTTGAGAAGTTAAATAATTCTACGCTAAAACAATAAGTAGAACACTCTGAGACAGAAAGAAATACAAAATTTAACGCCCTTATCTAAGACTCTAACAAGGTATAGATGGCTTTTCTTGTTTTGTTTGTAGAGAACCAATGGTGAAGTGAAAGTCGACAGGCAAAGTCCATACATATTAACTTAGAATAGAATTCTCTCCGTTCTAATATGACAATGTCAAACACTGACAACCTCGGTTCAGTTACGAAAATCATGCATTTTTTACGGTAGTGTCCAAGTTTCATAGACCAACACATTACAATCATTTGACAAATAAAGAGCACGAGCCCCACACCACACATCCTTAGCTTGCATTTAAGCATGTCTGCAAGAAGCCACATTCAAAATTGTTCAAATTACAGAGGTATCAAGTTAATGAGTCACACTATGAAAATTTGGGAACGTGTGATCGAAAGAAGGCTAAGGAAAGTTTCCAACATAAAAGAAAATCAATTCGGATTCATGCCAGGTCGCTCAACTATTGAAGTCATCCATTTGCTGAGGAGAACAATGGAGATTTATAGAGCTAAAAGGAAGAACCTCCGTATGATCTTTATTGATTTGGAGAAGGCTTATGATTCTGTCCCACGAGAGATATTGTGGAGAATTTTGGAGAAGAGACAAGTACATGTCATAGACATTAACCTCATAAAGGACATGTATGATAGGGCTTTATCTTGTGTAAGGACCCCGTCTGGGAAGACTGACTATTTTGACATCAACATTGGTTTACATCAAGGTTCAGCTTTGAGTCCATTTCTTTTTACTTTGATTATGGAAGAGTTGACAAGTAACATTCAGGATGAGTTACCTTGGTGTATGTTATTTGCTGATAATATTGTATGATTGACGAGACTAGAGATGGAGTAAATAAGAAGCTTGAGGTCTGGAGACATGCATTGGAGACTAAAGGATTTCGTATAAGTAGGGCTAAGACGGAATATATGAAGTGCACCTTTGATGGAAGCAATGGTGAAGGAACTGAGGTGAAGATTGGTGACAATAACATTCGGAAGAGAGATTCTTTTAGATATCTGGGATCTATTTTGCTACAGGATGGGAAAATTGATGGAGATGTTACTAATAAAATAAATGCAGGATGGATAAAGTGGAGAGGAGCCTATGTTGTTCTCTGTAATGAGAAAATTCTTTTAAAAATTAAAGGAAATTTTTACAAAGCAACCGTGAGACCTGCTATGCTCTATGGATCTGAATGTTGGCCTGTGAACCATAGACATATGCAGAGAATGGTTGTAGCAGAAATGAAAATGCTAAGGTGGATGTGAAGACACACACGTAATGATCGGATTCGAAATGATGCAATCAGAAAGAAAGTTGGTGTAGCTCCGATCGAGGATAAGATGCGAGAAAACCGCTTAAGATGGTTTGGTCATTTGCAAAGAAGATCAACAGATGCACGGTTAGGAGATGCGAGTTTTGGGATGTTGAGTTGGCTAAGCGAGGGCGAGGACGGCCCAAGAAGTGTTGGAAAGAGACTATATGAAGGGATCTTAGTTTTTTGGATATAAGCCCAAGATTGACCCAAGATAGATCTGAATGGAGGCGAAGAATCCATGTAGCCGACCCTACTTAATTGTGGGAAAAGGCTTTGTTGTTGTTGTTGTGCAAGAAGCCACTCTTAGCATAACCTATGATGCTTTAGGTGCTCTGCTTTTGCATTTTTTTATACATACATCTTTCTTTTACACAGTGCTCCATTACTGTAAAGGAGCAATTCCGCAATCAAATAAAATATTTTGAGTGCTGAAATTGCATAAATTCCAAATTCCTCCGCATTCTGTGATATTTTGCGAAGATAAATCACGCATGCCTATGCATCACTCAACCTTTGTGTTACTGTCATGTTCTTCAGAATATAAACTCTCTGAACTACCGCCAACAATGAAGGCATATTTTTGTACATGTGATCATTGCTATTCATTTCTGCTCTTTTACTATTGTCCAACATTCTTTCAGCGTGTGCATCAGTGCATATGTGCATTTACCTTGTGTGTATTAAAAAGTATTCAAAATCATTTTTCAAGAAATTTAGCACAAACATGCTCCTTGTAGTGTGCAGTTTCCACATGGCATATGTTAGATACCAGCAATCTGCAAGCTGTCTATTCCCAATCCTGTTCCTGATGACTGATAATGAAAATTTTCAGTTTTCTTTAACTAATGGGATCCAATTGTTTGTATCAAGACCGAAAATAGGGAACTGTTTTTTAGACAAAAAGGATGAAACACAAGAAGGTATCTGCGCCCAAAAATTTACTAATTGGGAGAAAATCACATTAAGGTGAGCCTTAGCAGATGACCACAAATAGCGGAAATGACCTCGTGCTCCTTATAGAAAGGCTTAGAAAAGAATAGAACGCCATTACACGATAACCACAGAGCCCAAACTGTTGCAGCAGGAAGGAGCTCACTGCTCGAGCAAAAGCGTGCAGAACGCTGGGGGACTTTCAAGATCTAGTCAACCAATTGCCAACTCTCAAACTTCTTTAGCTCTGCTGCAGTGAAAGAAAATATGTGCTAGAACTTAGAACTACTGTGCTTATTTCTATTATTTCAACCATGTAAGCCTTCGGGTGGTCTATGTAATTTGTTCTTTTGCACCTCTAGGGCTTCAAGCTAAATAAGAAACCATAGACTCAATGAATAGGACAAGTCCTTTCATTCTCTCCTCTACATGATATCAGAGCAACGGTCCAAGACCGGGGCTATTACCAAATTCCCTACCGGCTCCAGCCCCATTCTCGGTCCACACGTGTCCGAAGAAGCATCTCCGAGGCCTTGAGCGGAGGCAATCCACAGCCTATAGGCCCCCCAGCGACAACACATAGGACTTCTTTCAAGAGTTCATTCATTGCTGGGGTGGCCTTCGAGTACCGCTACACCCAGTCGGCACTCCCGAGGGCATTGTGCACGAAGGAGTTGCCTTCACCGAGCAACACAACACCCAGATGACATACGTGGGCCCCGCTGGACACATAGGTAGCAACAAATAGAGTTGAGGCTAACGAAACTTTGAATGAGGGGGCGAGAGAGGAGGTGTGAGTTTCTCCGGTGGGTGGTCTGAGTGGGAGAGGGCGCATGGAAGCATCAAGCAAAAGTTCAGGAGTGAGAGGAGTCTCCGACGGAGGGGGCGGATGGTCGTGAGAGCCGTGAAGAAGCTAATGAGAACGTGGAGGGGGGTGGGAAGTGGTTGGGGGGAGGAAGGTCGGGCGGTGCAAGGCTAGAGGAGCGAAGAAGTATTCTTCGCGTGCATTCCCCAACCCCTTCGGGAAGGGTTGCTTCCAGTGCGGCTCCTTGGCGCATTGGGCTCGGCAGTGCCGAGAGCCGATTCGGTGCTTCCGGTGTCGGCGTCACTCACACAGGTCGCGAAATTGTCCACTGATCCAGGGGCCCCCCTTGTGGTTGGGTGGTCCGATACGCTGGTGGGCGAAGGAGGAAGCCCGAGCGAGGCCTTGTTTTGTGGCTCATCCGATGTCGACCTGGTCTCTGCAGCGCGGTTCAAGGGGGATGTCGTGGCGGGTCGTGGCTAAGGGACTTGCAGAGAATGAGTCCAGGGAGTTGATCCGTTGGTCGAGGGAAGGGTGGTCGATTCTGAGATGGCGTAGACCGTTGTTCTCGGACGGTGTGACGCAGCTAAAGTCGGTGGTCCGCATTCGTCTCTCGGGGGTCTCGGTAGGGGCGCGAAAATTGGAGGATTTAAGGGAGCTGCTCCAAGGTGTGGCGGAGGTGGTGGAGGAGGAGACCTTAGGATGCCTCTCCAGAGAACCACTGGACCCTGTGGTCAAGGTGAGGGAGCTCTCGGAGGAGAAGCTTGGCTAGTGGAGGCTCAGCGTTAGAGGGAGGCAGGTCCGCATCCATCTGGTCGATGCGGGACGGGGTGTTTGCGTTGAGATTTGAGGAGGGGCCTGCGAGGCGAAGGCGGAATGACACCTAGAGCTGGGGGCGATCGGCAGGCTACGAAGAGGAGGTCCATCAGGGGGCTGGGGCCGGTGGCGATGGAGGCACCTCCGGCGGAAGATGGTGGGTCGGGGGCGACAAAGGTGACTCCTCGAATCGCGCACGCGATCTGGGGAGAGGAAGCAACGGAAGTTGATGAGGCCCGTGAAGTGGAGGCGATCCCTTGGTTTCCGCAACATATTCGCTTAAGGACGTTCCAAGCGAAGGAATATCATCAGGTCCCGAGAATAATGAGGGGTGGGGCCACCTACATGATTCGCTCCAGATTATCCAGATCTAAGGGTCCATCATTTCCTTCTACTCCGAACCTGTTTAGAAGAGCGAGAAAGCATGGCCACGGTTACGAAATGCCCCTTGGGGAACCTCCCGAATCACTACTTGGGCTTACCTCTGTTGGCGGGAAAGCTAAAGAAGGCAGACTAGGATGACATCATTAGGAGGATGGAGGGCAGATTGGCGGGCTAGAAAGCAGTTACCTTGTCCAGAGGAGACAAGCTCGTTTTGTTGAAGCATGTGCTCTCAGTGATACATATCTTTTTCTTCTCCACCAGGTTGCTATCGGTGGGGGTTAAAAGGAAAATCGAGTCGTTGATGAGGAGGTTCTTCTGGTCGGGTGGGAGGCAGCAGGGTCCCGGAATGCATTTGGTTAAATGGGAGGAGATGACAAAAAGCCGCGAGGACGGAGGGCTGGGAATCCATGATGTGGAGTGTATGAATAAGGCGCTCCTCACGAAGTGGATTATCAACATTTAGGGGCCTTCAACATCGCTTGCGGCAAGATTAATGACGAAAATCTATGGGATCACGAGCCAGTTCGCGGTGAGTAGAGTTCGTTTTGAGTCCCCTCTTTGGGCTGGTATCCGTGAGGTTCTTCCACAGCTTCTCTCTATGGTTCGACCCAAGGTGGGGGGTGGCAATCTCTTTCGATTCTGGAAGGACGATTGGAAAGGCGAGGGAAAGTTCGAAGATAGATTCCATCGATTGTTTGCTCTAGCGGCTTCGAAGGAGTCTACTCTGGCGTAGACGGTGGAAGCAGGAAGTTGGGTGTCGGTGTTTTCGACGGACCTTTCAGAGCAACGCTTGGAGGAGTACCTAGCGTTGCTGGAGGAGCTACCTCAGTCAAGTTTATTATCCACGGCCAGATATCATTTTGAATGGCATGCAAGGAATTTCACTGTGAAGAGAGCCTATGAAGGGTTCAACAGGCGAGCGCAGGAGCAGGAACGGGAGCTGAGGGATGACGTTAAAATAATTTGGGCTGCAAAAATCCTAAGCAGAGTTAAGGTATTCCTGGGGTGTCTGAGAAGGGGTCGTTTGTTGGACAAGGTGCACAGAGGGAGATTGTTGGGCCAAACAGATACTCCTTGTGACAGATGTGAGGAGATGGACGAAGATTCTGACCACCTTTTTTGAGGTGCCCAGGTTCGACATGGTTTGGAGGCAGGTAGGGTTACGTGGCTTGAAACGGAAAATTTGCCTGTGTTATGGGCTTCTATTAGGCGGGTGGGCAAAGGCTCCACGGATGATTACTCGAAGCCGTTCGCAGCGCTGTGGGCCATCTGGATGGGACGTAACAAAAAGATATTCAACAATCAGAGATTTTATGAAGAAAATGTGTTCGCTCATTGTACTGCGCTTTAAAATTTATGGTCAACGCGGTTATGTATACATTTTTCTTAATATAATATACAACAAGCGGTGACCCTCGCGATGGGGGATCACCCGATCTTCTTTCCAAAAAAAGGTAGCAAATAAGGCCTCCAAATCGAAGAAGGGGCCATATCTGAAGCCCTAGGACCCTGGGCAACAACCACTGTGGTCTAAGCGACATTCCTCCGCCAATGTTTGCACAAAGAAGCCCTTTAGGGCATCACGCGACTGTAGTTCAACCGCATCCAGGGCTTCCAGCACATGTTGGAAGTTGATTTTTCTTTGCCACGGCTGATCATATGTGTGATTAACTCAAGATTCATCTTCCTTCTTGACCTTTCTTTTTTTGAAAGAAACCTTCTTGACCTTTATAACTGACCGCTATGGCATCGAACCCTACCGAGACAGAACCCATGTACACTACGTCTTCTATGATGGTACAAGGGGCTAGTATTGAACTCAATGGTACTGGAAACTATGTCCTTTGGTCTCAGGCATTAAAGGTGTTTATAGGCAGTCAGTGAAAGGTCTCTCTTATCACAAAAGAGCCGTTAAGGAGACAAACGAAGACTATGATTCATGAACTACTGACAACTGTCAAGGTTATGACTTGGATGAAAAATAGTGTTGAAGCTCATATAGCAGCAAATCTCTTGTACAAGGATACAATGAACGAAATGTGGGATGAACTACATGCATATTCCCAACAAACGACCAAGTTTTGCCTTGAGTACGAGATACTCAAGAAAGCAGGAATTAGATAGGGCTTAATAACATATCAAGTCTAATTGGCAATGCATTGATGCGACGGAGTGTATAATAGCATCTGCTTGTATGAGGTTGATTTAATATATTACTAAGGTCTTTGTTCTATATCATTCCATATGAAAAAAAGCCTTCTTGGATTGGTAAATCCAAAATTAAGTATTATATCTTCGACTGAAAGAGGAGATGAGTTTAGATGTAATGGTGATTCAAAAAGACCTAGCTCTTACAAAATTGATATTTGTTGAAATATATATATATATATGTGGATATGGTCCACATCTAGGGGGAGTACAGCCTTGTTGAGTATTATTGACTCCTTAGCAACATGTATGAGGATCTAGTGATATTTCAGCATGCTTATTGCATTAAACAGGTACAAGAGATAAGTGAATGGCAGGTTTATCGATTTCTTACTGGTCTGCATCCTCAAACATTGAAGGAACAATTTCTTTTGTCCAATACACTACCATCCCTCAAGGTTATCTTTGGTCGTCTTTAGGAACTTAAGACCAAGGCCTTAAATGTCGGTTTCGGTCACCATTTCGGTGACGACCAAAACAGAATTTCGATGGATTTCGGTCAAATTTCGATCGAAATTTCGATCATTTCGGTCATTTTTTGTACTAGGGCCCCCATATTTCGGTCATATCGGTCATTTCGGTCGAATTTCGATTTCGACTGGATATCGATATTCGACAGATATTCGACCGAATTTCGCTGAAATTTGAGGCCATGCTTAAGACATGTGATGGACATACTTCTCCTTTTGTAGAGACGTTTGCCTATCTTGTCGCATCTGGGAGAGGAGGCTAGCAAATTTTTCATGGAGGGCGCGGTTTAGGCCACGTTCGTGACTTAGGCCATCACAGTCGTGACTCACGTCGTGGTTGTGGACCTAATACTAATTATCCACAGTATCCATAGTCTGTCGACGTTGGACCATCCCTTTGAGCGGTGTTGGGCAAAGTTTGGTTGTCCTAATCATACCAATAGTGCATATGGGGCTAACTATGATGCCACGGAGGTATCTCCTGATTAGGATTCCACTGGACAGATTATCCAACTTAGTGCTACTGATTACTCATGTCTGATGTAGCTTCTACATAACTCTAGCACTGCAATAGAGTGTCAATATGGTTACCACCTCAAGTACAATAGCCAACTACGCAACTACTCCTACTCCTACTTGGATCATTGATTATGAAGCATCCACCCATTTGATCAGAGAAGGAAGTTTGTTGATCTCATCCAAACCCTCTTCCACTGTGAAGACAGTTCGGTCGCCAATGAGGGCACATTCCCCCTATTACCACTGTCAGGATAGTGGATTTCTCCAAGCTCCGACTCACTGGAGTTCATTGGTCATCTGGTTTTCTTTTAAGCTTATTGTATGTTCATAAGTTTTGTGTTGAGCTAAATTATCAGGAGATTCTTGACGAGTTCTACTATTGTTTTCTCGACATCCGAACGAGGCAGATTTTTGTGGGGGCATAAGAAGAACGGTCTCTATTATCTTGGTATCCCCTCTGATTCCACATTTGTTGGTGTAGCATCTATCTCCACAGATATGTTCCTATGGCATCTTCATCTTGGGCATCCCTCTGTTGCAGTCATCTTCGTGATGTTTTTTAAACTTTATATACTGAAGCCGTTTGAGTGCGAGATGTGTGAGTTTGGGAAACATCATCAATCCTCTTTTCCTCGTCGGGCATAATCGTGTCTTATTGTTCCCTATGCTTGGTCCATTGTGATATTTTTGGGGGCCATGTTTAGTCTGTACTTTGAGTGGTCATAGATATTTTGTAGTCTTTGTTTATGATTACAGTAGATCTTCTAGGATATATCTAATAGAGGGATAATTAAATATTAATAGGAAGGACCTTTCAGCTTATGAAAATGTCATTTTCTGCTTGTATTCATGTTATGCGGACTAACAATGCCCTTGAATTTACCCAACAAGACTTGGTGTCCTTTGCTTCTCAGGGGACCCTTCATCAGACTACATGTTTGTATACCTCTCGACAAAATGGGGTAGCAAAAAGGAAATTTAGTCATCTTCATGATATTATTCGATCTTTACTCACTCAGATGAAGGTTCCAAAGACCTACTGGGGAGATGCCCTTCTTATAGACACACATATCATAAACAGGGTTCCGTCGTCTGTCCTGAGGGAGACAGTCCATTCTCATTATACCCTAGTGACAAACCTTTTCCGTTGCCATTAAGAATCTTTGGTTGCATCTCCTTCATTCACAATTTTCACATTGCTGACAGATTGTCGCCTAGGGCTAACGATTGTGTTTTTCTTGGGCTCGCACTCAGAAGAGGTATCCATGCTATGATCCAATTGATCATCATTACTACATTTCAGCGGATGTCACTTTCTTTGAACATACTAGTTACTTTACAAAATCTGTCAATGACATACCCTTGGATCTACCACCACCGATTGTTTTTAAACGAAACACACAACTTTGCCAGGTTTTATACCATTATTTGTTCTTTGTTTGTGGGATGATGTGCCTTCTTCAAGTGTACCCATTATTGTTGCACCAGATGCTCCTCAGGAACTCCATATAGATCCACGGAAACCAAAGAGACAATGTACTCTTCATCCTATGACACATTTTACTTCTACTGATAGTTTTTCCAATTGTGAGAGGATTATATAGATGCCCTAATTGATGTTTATGTTCCTAGGGATCACTATAGTGCATTATAGGACCATGGATGACAAAAAACCATGGATAAGGAGATAGATGCACTTATTACTAGAGACACGTGGGATCTTGTGTTGTGTCCCCACCCCCCCGTGTCAGACATGTGGCTTGTAGATGGGTCTTCATGACCAAGCATTCATTGATGGTTCCATTGACATACTGAAAGCACGGCTTGTTGCTAAAGGTTTCATGCAAACTTATGGTGTGGATTACTTTGAGACATTTTTACCAGTGATCATGATGGGTTGTTAATATGAACTGGCATATCTTTCAACCTGACATGAAGAATGTTTTTCTCTATGGTGACCTCGAGGAGGTCTGTATCACACAGTTGCTATGTTACTCGGTCGAGGAAGAGAATGTGTGCCAACTTCGTAAGGCCATCGATGGCCTAAAGTAGAGCCTACAAGCGTGGTTTGACAGGCTTACTACTGAGATCAACTCCATTAGATTTCACATGATGACATCTAACTACTCTGTCTTTGTTAGACGGCGGTCTACTTGTGCAGTTATATTGGATGTCTATGTTGATGATATGGTTGTCACTGGTGACGACAAAGCGGGCATTTCTTCAAAAGGTGTTTGTCATGAAGGATCTTAGCCAACTCCACTACTTTCTTGGCATTGACGTAATACGCACTACAGAGGGTTTACATCTCTCACAACGGAGGTATTGCATACATATTCCTACAGAGTCTGGACTACTTGGATGCAAACCATCTGGCATCCCTGCAGAGGTGAGAAAACACTCTACATCTACTAATAATGAGTTTGTGGACACTACAGGATATACAAGTCTAGTGGGAAAACTATTATGCCTTACTATCACTAGGTCGGATATATCGTTTGTTGTGAGCAGAGCAAGCCAGCACATGGAGAGACCTCTCTATAGTCATTGGCGATGTTTTTCTGATCCTTTAATATTTGAAGGGGACACCAGGGCAAGACCTCTTCTACGGGGTCAATGGTCACACTAATGTCAACGCTTATGCACATGCAAAGTATGCAAGTTCACTTAAGAATCGACGGTCAACTATTGGCTATACTATGTTTGTTGGTGACAATCTTGTTACATGGCATAGCAAGAAGCAGACAGTAGTCTCTAGATCAAGTGCATAAGTAGAATACAGAGCAATAACCCAAGTCACTTGTGAGATTACATGGCTTCTCTCCTTTCTACAGGAGCTTGGACTTCATAATGCTACCCATGTCCCCTTATATTGTAATAACAAGTCTGCCATCTCCATTGTCATAAATCCAAATTTTCATGAGCAGACTAAGAATAATGAAGTTGATTGCCACTTCATTAGTGATGTTGTACGGGCAGGGAAAATGACTACTCATATCTCCACAAATCTTCAGTTTGCAGACATTCACAAAGACGCTACCGAAAAATGCCTCTCGTGAATAATTTCTAAGTTGGGCATGATCGATAAAAAAGCTCCAACTTGAAGGGGAGTGTTAGAACTACTATTATTTTCCAGTTATATAACCCTTCGAGGTACCTATGTAATTGTTTCTTTTGCATCTCTAGGGTTTCACAGTATATACGAAACCCTAGACCCAATGAATAAGACAAGCCCGTTCATTCTCTTCTCTACAAGGTATGCAATCATCTCCACCTCCCTCCTCATAAAGGGAGCAGTTCCGATAAATGCCCTAAAAAATTCTGAACCTTCTTTGGTAAGGATTCTCCCACGTCTCAACAGTCAAAGAAAAATCCTCACGTGTTAGGATTTTCAGATCCCAAACAAATTTGCAGTCTCAAATAAAATATGCAGGGATAAGTTGTCCAAGGCTCTATTTGCTCCTCTCATAGTTAAATCACGACCTATCTATTCCCAATGGCCTCCTCCACTAGTTGATCCAACCAAACTGCTAATACCCTCTAATAGTTACATGAACTCATACAAGCATTGATCAGAGAAGTTCGATCGAAAAGTTGGAACCCAAGTATTGTCTTCCCATTCCACGAAACCAAAGCATCACGATTCATTGTAAGAGCAAATAGGTAAGGGAAACGAGCTGCCAACATCCCCTTGTCCGTCTAGTTATTAGTACAAAAAGTGACGTACATCAGTCCCCCAGTACTGGTGAGAAACGCTAAGGTAATTACGGTAGGATTGTGCAAATTCCTTGAAGAAAAAAATGTGGATGGTGTTGAATGACCGTTGAGCATGAATGCCTTAAAAATCTACGAATTAGCATGCAAACTAAGTCCTCAATGTTCCCTCAATCCTAGTAATCCACTTCATAATCAAAGCTCTATTTAAAGTCTCCAAATGAGGGACCCAGAGTTCACCCTCCTCTTTCGGTACGAGATAGTATCCCAATCAACTAGATGAACTTCTGACATATCCTGCCCATTCTTACCTCAGAAAAACATAAGCATAATTTTTTCAATATAATGGCATACTCCGACTAGCAGCACTCTGGATAACATGAAGAAGATTGGTATCGTTGCTAGCACCGTCGTCACTAGTTGTAAGCATCCTCCTCGTAATAGTATAAATGCCTTCCACCCGCTAATTTGTGCTCAAGCTTCACAATAACAAGTAGCCAGTCTGATACCCCCAAGCGACCACAAGATGAGGGTAAGCCCAAATAAGAATCTGTAGACAACCGCATGTGTTGGAGTGTATGCATCATGCGTAGATGGGTAATTGTATCCCTCCAGGGTCCAATTATCGCATCCAGTGTTTTAGTCCCACATCTACTATTTGTGGGACATGGAGAGTCAGTGGGGGCTATATAAGAAGCCTCATACCCATTATACCATAGGAGAAAGTTGAATACAACAACAACCCTTTGAGGTTATCTCCCGTAGTTTCATCCCACTCCTTAGGGAGTAGGGTTCCACGTAAAATCCAAGTGTTCTTCATTGTTTGTATTCGTTATCTCTGATTATGCTTCCGCATTCTCGATTTCTAACATAGTATCAAAGCGGGTTCGATTCTTGAGGAGTTATTTTTCATCATTTGTTCGAGATCCTATTTTGGTGTTTTGTTCTGGAAGATTATTATGTTCAGGATTGTTCAAGTCCAAGTTCTAGGGTTTCGTCAAAAGCCTTAATTACGCCATCGATTCCAGAGCAGTTTGAAAGTTCTAGGGTTTCTATTGAAACCCTAATTTTGGCCCAACGAGCAGATTTGAAGATTATTCTGAAGACTACTATTTTGCATTCTGCGATCAACTCCAAGTTTTGAAGACCGACATCATCAATTTTAAGAAAATTCTAGGGTTCCTAGAACCCTAGTTCTACTCGGCATTATAAAGATCGTCTTCATCCTCTAGAAAGCTACAACAAATTGTTGTTTGGTTTCATTCTACGAAACCCAAGATGACAGAAGCAGGCAAGAGATCTCTGCTTCCTTGTGCACATCTCCACGCACGATCCCCTACGTCATCTTCTCAAGAATCTCCTATCAAAGAAGGAGCATCCCAATTCAATTAGCATCGCACAACACGCCTGATCCATAAAGTTGTCTCGAAATTCCTCACATACACGATCTTCAGCGCCACCAAGGCACGGGTGCAACCACCCAGACGGTTCCACCCTCTTGTGCGCACCATATTGTGCAAGTACTCGTGCAGGCGGAGATGGGCTTTCTTCAGCAGTCGAAGCTCCCCTTGGCCCCAGGCGATGCCGAACCCCTGTGCGCGATCATCCAACTGCACTAGGTCCTCTTTCTTCGATGCAAATGAGTTATCCCAATGGAGAACCCTAAAGTCTCCAAGTGGCTCCTCTCCAAGCCCCTGCCACCAACATCGCGCGAAGGAGCCCTCGCTAGGAGGAGAAGGAGGTGGTGATGACCTCCTGAAGTTGGAGGTAGAAGGCGACGTTGAGATCAGAATCGGCGGCGGAGACTACAGTGATCTGGGAGGAGCCCAAAAGAGGGTGACGTTCTTCAGAGGTGTTTCCCAAGTGGGAACCCTAAATTATAAAGGGGTGAGGTGCTTTGTTTCTCGGTCAAGTTGGGCCAAAAGTTTTAAAAAAACGGATAGACAAGAGGGGCCCAATCCATGTCTTAAAAAAGGAGGGGCTATTTATTTTACTCCAAATTGAATCGTGAATTTGTATTTGTTTCAAAAAAGGTGCATAAAAAAGAAAAATCGTACGTGAAAAGAAAAAAACCTATGAGAAGAAAAGCCATAAAAAATGGAACGGCTCATTACCAAAAAAATAACAGACAACTATTAAAAAAGAAAATAACATAGAAAAATAAAATTTTTCATTTCAATTCATTTTTCCCCTTCTTTCATGTCGTCTCCCAATTTTGTCGATGCCATTGTTCTCCGACAAGTATGGGAGAAATGGGTAATATTGTGTAGAGTTCTATGTCTTATAGTCAGTTCCTCCGATCCAGATAACAAGCCAGTTGTCAAACTCTAGAGATTCTCAAATTCAGACTTGGCGTTCATATTGGTTCCGAGTTTTCAGTTTGATGCGCGCATGTATGCGATCATCAGTTGTGTGGTCCCCATCTTTTATTTGGACTCAGAGTTTTCATGTGATCCATAAGGACTGCAGAGTAGAGATCTCAATCTATGCCATTGTAGGCTAGGGTTTTCAAGTGGTTTCATAGGGACTCTAGAGTAGAGATCCCATTCTCTGAGCCAGTATAGGATAGACCCAGTTCTCCGACGAGGATACTTTCAGAATCCATTCTCAAGCGACCATGGACTTCGACGAGGATGATTTTATGTCTTTTTCCCATTCGGCCCTTCAGAGAGATGGAGCAGTAGCGGGTCAGAGTTCTCTGGGTAGAGACTCATTCCAGTTTCAGTGACTCTGGCAGGCGCAGTATAGAGCACATGTTCTCCGACGAAGAGACCCATTTCATCTCACACTCCAACCCTATTGTTCATCCTCACCTGCACGGCATAAGAAGCAACGTCCACTACAGCAACCGACAGTAGAGTATGCGTTAAGTTGATATTGTTGGCAGTGCCATGTATTGTGAGTTTGAGATTTCTTTCTGTGTCCAAGTAGAGCATTGCATGCTCCAGCTTAAGGGGGAGTGTTGGAGTATATGTTTCATGTGCAGATGGGTAATTGGATCCCTCTAGGGTCCAATTACCACATCCAGTGGTTTAGTTCCGCATCTACTATTTGGGGGACTTTGAGACTTGGTGGGGGCTATATAAGAAGTCCCACACTCATTGTACCATATGAGACAGTTGAATACAACATCAGTCCTTTGAGGAGTTCTCTTGTAATTTCATCCCGCTCCATATGGTGTAGGGTTCCATGCAAAATCCCGATGTTTTTCATTGTTCTTATTCTTTATCTATGATTACGCTTCTGCATTCTTGATTTCTAGCAGCATGCAATGTCTAACTCCATGCCTTGACCAAACATAACCGTGCTCAACTTGCTTATATTGAACCATAATCTTGAAAGATACCAAAAATGTCAATTACTATAGGCATACGCATCCGCGTATTGCAAAATAGTCATCGAGATGTGCATATTCCAGAATAGGCATCGAGATGTCCCCAAATGGATAACCTGTTGTGAGGCCTTCACTAGCTACTCTGCCAACCATACGAGCAAATTTAATGACCGCCAACACAAATAACATGGGTGCAAGAGGGCATTCTAGATGAACTCCACGTTGTGGCTGGAAAAAGCGCCCCTTCAGGCTATCCATTCACAAGTATTGAGTAGGAGGTAGTATTCACACATCTTTTCATCCAAGATATCCAAATACCTAGGAAGCCCGGCATATTCAATGCAGACCATATGAATTGCCAATCCATATTGTTGTAAGCTTGGAAAAAATCTACCTTTCAAAATAGCCCACTAATCTTCCATCTCTTCCAATCCACAACAATCTTGGGAGCCATCGTCAAATTGTCCCATATCTGCCTTCTAGGAACAAAGGCAGATTGTACAGGAAACTCTGCTGTTATTTATTAGTGAACTTGTATAACAATATTTTCCACTATTTCCAATGTTAGGTTGATGGCAAAAGCCCTATGTCTCCAAATTTACTTTCTGAAGATGTTTCCAAGGTTAAACCAAAGTGACCAAACCACCTAAATTAGAAATCTGACAAACTCCGAGACCACAGGCAGTTATTATCGTACAATAATATATGACTACAATGAGATAACTTTTCAAATCATAATTCACTAAGAAGAATCTAGTGAAATCTTCGCCACCACACATGAATGGAAGGATAAATTAGCTAACTCCTATGATAGATATCTCAATTCGAAAAAATCAATATTTTTTATCAAGTTCCCCTACATAGAGGGAAATTGAGAGAGCATTTGCTTAAATTTAGATAATTATGTGAAAGAACACTCCAAATGGGAATTTTCATTTTAACAAATGACACTGGTGGAATTTTAAAAAAAATCAAATAGCTAAAAGATAAGTTTCGAATCATAATGCATGCTTCATAGTAAAAGGTACAGAAGCCTCATGCAAAACATAGGTCGTTGCATACACAATCGCTGTCTTTGAGGAAGTGCATGACAAAATGTCATGAAATTCCAATATATACAACAACAAAGCCTTTTCCAACATTAGGTAGGGTCGGTTACATGGATTCTTTATTTCCATTCAGATCTATCTTGGGCCATTCTTGAGCTTAGATCAAAATAACTAAGACCACGTTGCATAGTCACATTCCAACACTTTTTGGACCTTCCTCATCCTCTCTTAACCG
Organism: Ottelia alismoides; assembly: GCA_037367405.1. Taxonomy (NCBI): domain Eukaryota; kingdom Viridiplantae; phylum Streptophyta; class Magnoliopsida; order Alismatales; family Hydrocharitaceae; genus Ottelia; species Ottelia alismoides. The sequence goes on from JAZKJV010005638.1 coordinate 178,455, forward strand.
GCTCAACATCCCAAACCTTGTATCTCCTAATTGGCGCATCATCCGACCTCCTTTGCAAGTAGCCAACCCATCTTAAGTGGTTTACTCTCATCTTGTTCTCTATTGGAGTGATACAAACTTTCCTTCTAATCACATCATTTTGAATCCAATCTTCTCGTGTATGACCACACATCAACCTTAGCATTTTCATTCCTGCTACTGTCATTCTCTGTACATGTCTATGGTTCACAGACCAACATTCAGATCCAGAGACCATAACAGGTCTTACAGATGCTTTGTAATACTATCCTTTGATTTTTCAAAGATTTTTCTTATCATGTAGAACAGTAGAGGCTCCTCTCCACTTTTGCCAACCTGTCATTATTGTATGAGTAACATCTCAAAGGATTTCTCCATCACGTAGAAAAATAGATTGCTTCTCTCTTTTGAATCTTATCTTGTCCAATCTTCACCTCGATTCCTTTACCGATGCTTCCATCAAATGTACACTCCATATATTTAGTTTTAACCCTATATATACAAAATCTTTAGTCTCTAAGGCTTGTGACAAAATCCCAAGCTTCTCATTTACTCCATCTTTAGTCTCATCAACCAACACAATAGCATCGGTAAAAAAAGGTATCTCATCCTTAATGTCACTAGTCAACTCGTACAAAATCAAAGTAAAAGGGAATGGACTCAAAGCGGAAACTTGGTGCAGACCGATGTTGATGTCAAAATTGTCAGAAATGCCAGAACTGATCCGTACACAAGATGAAGCTCCATCATACATATACTTAATCAGGTTAATGTATAGGATAGGTACTTGTCTCTTCTCCAAAACTCTCCATAAAATCTCCATTGGGACTGAATCGTAAGTCTTCTCCAAATCAATAAAAATCATATCAAGATTTTTCATTTTTAGCTCTATAAATCTCCATTCTTCTCCCCAACAAGTGGATAGCTTCTATGGTTGAGAGACCTAGCATGAATTCGAATTAGCCAGATGTAACTTTGGGAATTTATCTGAACATTCTTTCAATCGCATGTTCCTAAATTTCCATAGTGTTACTCATCAATTTGATACCTTTGTAATACGAACAATTTTGAATCACTCCTTTATTCTTATAAAGAGGTCCTACGATACTTCTCCATTCTTCAGAATTTTTCTTGTTTCGCCAAATAACATTGAATAAATTTATGAGCCAGGTCAAACCACGTTCACCTAGAACTCTCCATACTTCTATATGAATGTCATCATATCCTACACCTTTCCCATGTTTCATCATGGATTGAAATTTCATGAAATTTCATCAAAATTTCAATTTCGACAGGTCCTGGGTATCGAAACTACCTTATACATCAATTTCCCAAACGACAGAGATGGGTCGAAATGTCGTTAATATTTCGACATAAAGACCCATTTCGGTTGAAATTCATGATGTTCAGTACAAAATTTTCCAGATATCGACGAAATTTCGTCGACACCTATGTATATCAACGATATTATCTATGTGAGCTAGATTTTACTACTTATTTAATATACTTTTTTCAGGTCAGATGTTGTCCCTACACCCTCGCAGGCGGAGCGCACTTGCTCCCCCTAGACCCCCCCCCCCGGCTCACTAACAAGGTAGCGAGACCCATGTCTGGTAGGGTATGGTGTAATAGGAGGGTACACACAACGATTCTTCAACTTGGGGAGCTTTCCCCCTTTAGGTTTAAACAATCGAGATGAAACAACTCTAGAGCTTCAAGATATCTAATATAGATTGTCCGTTTCATTCTGTTTGTCACGTATCCTCGTAAATGGATGCATCTTTACTGTAAGTCCGTGATTAGTTTGGTAATTCATTAGAACTTTATCCATGACAGTTATTTCTATGAACGAAACATTGTCTGATTAATCATTATCTACATTTTAGAATCAAATGCTCATCTATTTTTATGAGCAAAAGACGTCTTCTAAGTGTTGTTAACTTGGTTATTTTGATTTTCATTTCCAGTATCTATCAGTCAGCTCAACAATATGTCTACTATGAACGATATGTATGATATGAGGTGTATGGATGAGAGATATGTGTGACATAAGTGTGGATTTGTAAGCCATTGTTGTTTTAAGATCTTGAATCGGATGATAACCATTTCCAGTATGTACCAGCCAAGAATCAGCATTAACATCGATTTAGTTGATATGACCGATATGTGCGATATAAGGGGCATCTATGAGCAATATGTGTGATATAAATGTGCATTTGTAAGTTATTTATTGTTGTAATCACTTGGATGACCTTAATTTGCAGAAAAATGGTCGAAAAAATGCTTTTTGAGCCATTTTCGACATTTCCACCGAAACGATCAAAATTTCACCGAAATTTTGATTTGGTGGGGGAGGGGAAGATGAAACAAAATTGAAGATGAGATTTCGAACCTTAGCTTTCATAGCCTTCAAAGCCTCCTATACTTCCTTTGTATCTGTCTATAGCTTGCACGATTAAGGTACCTTTCACTACTATTTAGTTCTCCCAAAGTCATCTCTTTATTCCCCTTTCAATGAAAAGCTTATGGAAATATTGCTTACATCTAGTGTCTATATTCTTCTAAGTAACAAGCACATGTTGTTCCTCATCTTTAATGCATCTCACTTGAGGAATATCTTGATCTTCCTTTCTCTTGCTTTGGCCAATCTGAATATATCCTTTTGCCCCTCCTTAGATTCAAGCTTTTTGTACAAACTAATAAGATTTTGACTTAGCTTCACTTACAGCCTTCTTTGCTTCCTTCTTCGCTATCTTGTAGTTTGTAACAGTTTCGTCTGTTCTATCATTATATATAGCTTTAAAGCAAGCTTTTTTCATTTTAAGCTTTTCTCGCACTCCATCACTCCATGACCAAGCCTCCTTTTGGCATCGAACTCCTCCTTTAAACTCACCTAGCATTTCTCTGGCCACCCTTCGGATACAAGATGTTGCTGCCTCCCACATCTCATTCACACTTCCATTATAATCTCAAGATAAGTCTTTTAAAACCTTTTCCTTGAAGGTTGATCGCTTCAATTAAAGATTCCACCATATTGTTCTAAAGATTTTCGGAACCATCCCATTCTTTATCAACCCTTTTAATTACACATCTATGACTAGCAAGCGATCTTGAGATGTCAATCTCTCTCCGAGCATCACTTTGCAGTCTTTGCAAGACAATCGATCCCTTCTCCCATTGCAAAGTAATCTATCTGTATTTTAGTCGGGCCATAAAATCTATATATAAAAAATGGCAAAGCTTTCTCCCACTGTAAGTACGGTCGGTTACATGGATTCCTGCTATATATGATAACAAAAAATCTGTTTTCACAAAAAAAGTATGAATCTGCTAATAGTTTATCCTAGAAATGAGATGAATGAAAGATAAGGCAATAAAGCCCAAGCATAAAAGTTCTAAATTTTACCAAAAACAATAAATGAAGGAGGGACTAACACTCGATCTTGGCATCAACAGGGGCATTGGGATGAAATACAGAAAGAGCACGTGCAAATGCATCAAAATCTAGTATTCCATTGTGTCTTGTATCGAACAAATCAAATACCTGGAATAATAAAAAATAGCACAAATTTAGCGGTTATTCCAACGGGAGCACACCTAACCTGAAATGCAACCACAATCATTTTGTAAAGGACAGTTGCATCTCCAGCATAGCTAAATCTTGTATATTAGGAAACCAAATTACGGCATGATGCAAAAAATGGAGACCAGTGAGACAGGTGATAAACTTTACCAAGATCAAAGTATTTACCACGAAATCCAAGTAATCATATAAACTTAGTGACATCACTCACAACAAATAGTTCCATATGAATAAATGTTAGCATTACAAAAGGCAAAACCAGAAAGGTTGTGAAATTTTTATTTTAAAAGCAAAATGAAAACTAACAGAAAGTAGTCATCCAGATAGTTTGTTAATAAGGATAAGAAAATTATAACGGTGGCTCACTCATAGAAAAACTAACACAGCCAACCACAACGCTGGAAGGAACACGCCTCATTAAAAGAAAAAATGGCATTATCAAAATAACACCTGTGTTTTTAAACACCATAAAATTTGTCTCGCCCCATAGAGACAACATATTAGCCCACGTGTTTTGTCTATCGCATCTCCCATTGTACACACTTCCACTGGTGTAGCTCTCCCATCAATGTAGCACCTCCATAAACAGTTAAAAGATGTTGAATAAAGCCAACGACGGTACCACTAGAATCCCTCATGTGAAAAGAGAATTCAACTACAGAGAAAACACTTCAGCATAATATAAAGCTCTCTACACCTCCCATTAAGCTGGAGCATAGACGTGGATCATGCTCAGCTTGAAAATGTGTCTATTAAAGTTCTTCCTAAGAAGTGCTTTGATAAGACAATCTGCAGTCTGATCTGCTGAAGAAATATGGGAGGTAGTAACATAGCACTTATGATTTATATCTTAAAGTGCAAAGGCAGTCCACCTCCACATGCATGACTCGCTCAAGAAAGGCGGGATTACTTAATATGAAAAAAACATGCATGACTCGCTCAAGAAAGGAGGGATAATTTGCTATGAAAAAAGCAGCTTGGTTTCACAATATAGCTGCATAGGGAGAGGCACCTTTACAAAAAGACTGATCATGGCAAATCCAACCCACATCGCATTTGTGGTAGCTCGAGTCATCCCTCCGAACTCAGACTATGCAGTAGATCTGGATAAAATACGCCTATTCTCAAGTAACAAAATCGTCTCTCACGAAACATGGAAAGTAGATTTTTTGTGCTAAGGACAGCCTGCATGGTTTGCATCAACATAAACTATAATGTCAAATGATTGACTGACGCTAACAAGATGATTTAAGATATATGAATATTGATGAACTATGATTTATCAGGTTAATAAGCATATATCAAGTGAGAACCGACATCTTATAGCATGCATTTACAACCAAATAGACTTCCAATCACTTGCATCTGTCTCAAATACATATGCAGGAATAAACCTTAAAATATATCATTCAGAGACAAAAAACCAAAGGTTAGAAACATAACCCTAAAAAAATTAAAACCAAAAAATAAACCTTTACGACCTAAATATAAACATAACTAATAAAACCCAAATTTAATACCATATTTATATAGGGTAAAATGGGGTTGCCCTTGGGGGAGCTAACTTGGTTCCTCCGTCCCATTTTTCACATTTTTAAATTTTTCTGAAAAAATGTTTCCGTGGATTTTCATAACATTCAAGTTCTATGTGAAACAGAGACTCTTGCGACCTCTATCCAGATGGGGTCGATTTCAACAATTCTACGACCATTAAAAATGATTGTTTAGATGGAGGTCGTAGGATTCTCTATTTCGCACGAAGCTTGAATGACATAATATAGGGATATAGTGATGAATTTTCACGGATTCATTTTTCAAAAAAATAAAAAATGGGAAAAATAGTGCGGGAGGGCCAAGTTAGCTCCCCCAGGGGCAGCCCCATTTTACCCTTTTATATATGTTGACGTTATTGGCTAATATTGCCATAGTTTTCCCCTTTTAGATTTTTTAACAAGTAAAAAATATTGTAAATCTTTTCTGCAATGGCTTTAAATCATATAGGTTTTTCTCTTTTAGTGTATTTCCTTATTCTATATTTCTATTTGTAACCCGTCGGGGACTATTATGTGATTGCTGCCTATTGAACTTTAGGATTTCACGCTATATAAGAAACCCCACACACATCAATAAATCATCTCATTGCATTCTCATTTTCTTCCATATGGTATCAGATGGAACTCCTATATCGAAGTTCATACCCAAGAAACCCACCGTCGTCGCAAGCCCCTTCCCCATATGGGTTTCTCTCTTCGCATGTTCCTTACACGAGTCCCCTCGCTCCTTCTGCACCACCTGCGAATAGTAGCATGCAACCCCATGCCTAGACCTACGCATAAAAGCCCGTAGCCCCGCATGAGTAACCCGCTCCTCCGGCACACAAAAACGAACAGTAGCACCTCGACATACAACCCTCTCTTCCACGCGCACAGGCACCTTCTCGTAAATAGCACTAACCCCACGCGAGGAACTTGATTTCCCACACAACATCGCAGCAACAGCCACAACCCGCGCGCAAGTCTCTTCCCTACGCAATAGAGGTCTATTGCCCTGGTGAGTTCCCTGGCACTTTCTCCCTACCTTGTGTAGGCCCTTCTCGATCTGTGGTTTCCCTAATCATCCCATGTATGTATGATTAGTGTCTGCATTACTTCATTGATCTCTCTCTCTGACCACGATGACTACGACTCCTACCAAGACCAAGCTCATGTTTTCCACATCTTGTATGATGGTTTAGGTGAGCTCTATCAAACTCAAAAGAATAGATAATATATGCTTTAGCTTCGGGCCTCCAAAGTGTTCATCGATAGCCAAAGGAGAATATCTATAAAGAACCTCTAAAAGGAAATGGACAAAGATTATGAGTCTTGGCTTGGGGACAACTATCAAGTCAAGAGATGAATGACCAATGGTGTTGCATCCCACAATGTTGGCAATCTCCTGTACAAGGGCACTACGAAGGACTTGTAGGATGAACTGGCACAAACCTATTCTCGATACACTACCAAGTCGTGAATTGCAGACATCCACGTGCGGATTTAATTTGCTTCTCAGTGAGAGTCTACCCTTGTGGAGTGTTATCGACATCTCACCAACCTCTATGAGGAACTTGCCATCATTCAGCCATCATGTTGTACCATACAAGTAGTAGAGAGATCCAAATGGCAAGTGTTCATATTTCTTACCAATCTTCATCCTCTTTATCAGGCCATGAAAATCAGTTTCCCACATCTTGTATGCTTTACTCCATCAAGGTCATCTTCGGTTGTCTGCAGTAACTCAAGACCTCTACTGGTCATACTCGTCCTTCGTGGCTTGTGAAGAACTCTATGTTCTAACGTCATATGGAAGAGGTGGCTGTTACGGCACTCGAGGTGGCCACGGTCGCTGATCCAACCAACCATCTGAGAGGTATTGGGCAAAGTTTCGCAAACCATCACAGACTAATGCGGCATCATAGTTTGATTATGATAAACCTATAAGAGAGATGTCCTCATATCAGTAGCCCAATGAACAAGATGTCCATCTTTCTGATGCAACGTTCTCCAGACTCATGCAACTACTACAAAATTCTTGTACCTATGAGAGTCCTCCTGATGTGAATCTAGCTACAATCTCAGGTCTGTAGGCAACTCTGCTTCTACCTTAGTGTCAACTTTGATTATTGAATCAAGTGTATCTACTTACTTGACTAGAGCACATAGCTCGCTGACCTCTTTAGAACCTTCTTCTATTGTAAAGTCGGTTCCTTTAGCAAGCAATGCTTATTCACCCATTTTTATCATTGGGACTATGAAATTTTCCTCCAAACTCGATTTTGAAGTGTTTTATATGCCCTTGACCTTGCATTCTTATTGTTTGTTCATCTATTATGTGTTGAACTGAACAACAAAGGGAAATTGATGGGTGTTGTTATTTTTAGGACATTTGAATGATGCAAATCTCGGTTGGGGGCTATGAGAAGAATGTTTTGTACTATCTTGATATCTCTATTGACTCCAATTTACTCGTGATGTATCGGTTTATGTTAACTCTTTCCTTTAGCATTTGTGTCTTGGTCATCCCTCTGTCAGAGCCCTCTCTCAGATGTATCACGAACTATCCTCATTGAAGACTTGAGTGAAAAGCCTCTATCAATTAGGCAAACATCATCAGACATATTTTCCTCAAAGGACTGAGCCTCGTAGTTCCTCACCTTTCTCTTTAGTCGATTATGACATTTGGGGGACCCTGTTCGGACTGTACTGTGGAAAGGCATAAGTATTTTGTTGTCTTTGTTGATGATTATAGCAGATCATCTTGGATGTATATGATAAAGGAACGGTCATAAATAAATTAAAATTGTCATGTTTTTTTAGTTCATAAAAAACTCTTTCTTTGCATGTGTTAAGGCATTCAGGACTGACAATGTTGATCACTTTCTTTGCTACCCAGAATACCCTTCACCAGATCTTATGCCCACACACCAGACAGCAGAATGGGGTAGTGGAAAGGAAACTTCATTATCCTCTGGACATTGCCAGTACCTTTCTTAGTCACATGAAAGTCCCTAAAACCAACGGGGGATGTTTTTACTATTATATATCTTATTAATCAGGAATCCTCTTCAATCCTCAATGGGGTAACTTCTTCCCCTCATGTATAAAGACAAGGAATTGTTTCCTCTACCTTTGAGGATTTTTCATTGTAATGCTTGTGTCCATAACTTTCATACTATTCATAAATTGTTTGCTCGTGCCATCAAGTGCATCTTCCATTGGTGCTCTCGAACCTAAAAGGGGTAATGTTGTTATGATCTCGATAGTCACCCTGCTACCATATTTTTCGTGATGTCACCTTCTTCGATAATAAAATAGATGCAGGATGGCTAAAGTGGAGAAGAACCTCTATTGTTCTATTTGATAAAAAAAATATTCCTTTGAAATTCAAGGAAAGTTTTGCTAGGCAATCGTGAGACATGTTATGCTCTATGGATCTGAATGTTGGCATGTGAACCATAAACATGAGCAGAGAATGGCAATAGAAAAAATGAAAATGCTGAGGATGTATGGACATACACGTAAAGATCGGTTTCAGAATGATGCAATCACAAGGAAAGTTGTAGCTTCGATTGAGGATAAGATGCGAGAAAACCGCTTAAGGTGGTTTGGCCATTTGCAAAGAGGGTCGGTTGATGCACTAGTTAGGAGATGTAAGTTTTGGGATGTTGAGTTGACTAAGAGAGTACGAGAAGGCCCAAAAAGTGTTGGAATGAGACTACCCGAAGCGATCTTAGTTTTTTGGATCTAAGACCGTGAATGACCCAAGATAGATCCGAATGGAGGTAAAAAATCCATCTAGCTGACCCTACTTAATGTGGTAAAAGGCTTTGTTGTTGTTGTTGTTGTTGTTGTTGTTATCTTCTTCAACAAACTAGTTAGTTCATATATTCTGTCAGTGATCTTTCCTAGAAGCTTCCTCCACATCTTATTGTCTACAAAAGAAAGCATACCATATAGCCCGATTTAGTTCCATTACATGTTCCTTACTTGTTAGATGAAGATCCTTCTTCAAGTGGCCCCACCACTGTGAATTCGGTTGCTCCCTCATAACTTTCCATCGTATTAAGGAAATCTAAAAGACAATGTATTCTACGTCCCTTGTCACACTTTACTTCTACTACTAGTATATCCAGTTATGACATGAATTTTACATATGTTCTAATGGCGATCAATGTTCCTCGTGATGATCGTGATGTCCTTTAGGACCATGGTTAGAACATGCCATGGATGAGGAGATGGATACACTTACTTCCAGGAGCACGTGGAACCTTGTATTGTTTCCACTAGGCATGACCCATGTTTCCTGCATAATATGGGTCTTTACGAATTATGACCAAACAGTCTCCAGGTGGCTTCATTGATAGAGTGAAAGCAATGCTTGTAGCGAAAAGCTTCACTCAAACCTAAAATGTCGATTAATTTGATATCTTCTATGTTATGGCAAGGATAGGATCTATTTGCACTATTCTACCTTTTGTGGCAAACAAGCATTGGCATCTCTCTCTCAGCTAGATGTAAAGAAAGCCTTCCTCTATGGTGACCTAGAGGGGGAGGTTTATATGGCACAACCACCAGGGTATTCGGTCAAGGGGGAGTATGTAGTTCGACAATGTATGTCATCTATGACATAAAATAGAACCCACACATATGATTTGATAGACTTACTTCTGAGATCAACTCGCTTGGTTTCCATAGGACAGACTTCGTGTTTATGTTTATGGCATGGTTATCATGGGTGATGATAGCGCATGCATTCTTGAGACCAAGGCCTTCCTCCAGAAGGTATTTGCCACCAAGAACATTGGTCAACTTCGATACTTCTTTGGTATGAAGTAATACACGTAGTACAGGGACTATGCATGTTACACATGAAGTATTGTTTGGATATCCTTACGGAAGTTGCTTACCTGGATGCAAACCATCAGCAATCCAAGATAAGTTACAAAGTCATGCCACCTATGCGGATCTTGTATTTGAAGATACGATATGGTACATAAGCCTAGTGGGAAAACTTCTATATCTCACTGTCATCAAGCCGATATATCATATGTTGTGAGCAAAACCAATCGGTATATGGAGAAACCAACTACGGTTATTGGCAGGATGTTATTTTAATCCTCAAATACCTTAAGGACTTTCAAGAAAACACCTCTCTGATGGGGCTAATGGTCATCTTGATATTACCTTCTATGTAAATGTTGACTTTGTTAGTTCTCCTGAGGACAGGCTACGCACTATTAGCTTCGCCATTTTTGTTGGTGGAATCATTGTTACATGACGAAACAAGAAACAGATCGCAGCCTCACGGTCAAGCGCGGAAGTAGAACTCAAAGCACAAGCCACATGCGAGATTACATGGCTAATAAACCCGAAATTCAGCCCTTTAATAGTGTGGAATTAACACTTCTAATGTTATTGCAGTCGGACTAGATTGGATTGATCAAAGACCATTTAATTAAATTAACAATTAAGTCAAAGGGTCGAATTTATATTTTGCTTGGACAAGCCCAAGGTCGAACTCAGGGACACGGCCCTCTTAAGCTTATATTTGGACTCTTATTATTTGAACTAAGTGTTGAACTAGCCATCCGTAGATCAATTAATGCAAAAGGCAAAAATGCATTTTTATTTGACTTTTTATAAGCATGAAACAAGATGCAAGGAAATACAATGCGAATATGCCGTAATTGTATAAAATATTGAGCAACTCAAACATTAGTCAATTTCAGGCTCAAGTCATGAAACAAGCTTGTTGATTAATTCAGGCAAGGCATAAATGTACTACATAATGGACACTTGGCTATTAAATAATGCATCACAGTTCGAAGTGTCAAAACATAGATCTAAGCATGTCATTAAGAAGACAACGAATCAAGCTTTGAAACGAGACCAAAATCAACTGAAACGGAGATACGATGCTCAAGATATTCACAAATGAAACCAGGGACATAAATGCAAGAAAAACATGAAAATAAATAACAAACAGGTCTTGGGAGGACTGAAAGGTAAATAAAATTAAGTGTGGGGTCCTTCCTTGTAAATTACTCATACGCACGTGGGTATTTTTGCAATTATTAAAAACCCCAGGGGTCGGGTGCAAAATACCCCAAGCGTGTGTGGTTATCACGTGGTTTCAGGACCTGATTGCAAATTGAAGAATTATGAGGAGCCTCTCTATAATTTAACCCAGACCGCTCGTGAAGAGCACGTGGGCCTAGGCTCGGTTGACACTGGAGGCTCGGAAGGCTCTTGTGCTTCGACGGTGGCTCAGGAGGAGCCTCGGCTTCGGATGTGGCGCGGGCGCATGCTCGGAGTCGCTTTGGTACTTTGGCTCGGATTAGACACGTGGGTCATTGTAGACCGTCTGATCAAAGAAGATCAAACGATGGATGAAGAATCGTTGTTGGCTCGACGTGGCTAAGTGTGCGTCGTTGGATGGCCACTGGGGGGTGCCATCCAACGGCACCTGTAGACCTTGGCCCATCTTCTTCCTCCGCGAGGCGGGCGGGGGAATTGGGACACCGGCGAGAAGCCTGGAGCTCCGTCTCTCTTCTTCGTCGTCGATGAAGCTACATGGAGCCTCTGGAATGGTTGTCGATGAAGCTGGAGGCTTGGGCGAGCTGCGGCGATGTTTGGAGAAGGCCTTTGTCGCTCAGGTGCTGGAATTGGAGTGCGCCAAGAAGACTCTGGCGACAGCTCCGACCAATGACGAACTAGGTACCTGCACATTAGTATATAGCCAAAGCGCGGTGCATTTGATCTCGTGGATGAAGTGGGGTGGTACAGAGGCCTTGTGGGGCGAAGAAACGGACGGCCTATGTGCTCCTCCGTTGTGAAGGGCGGAGCAGTGGTCGGAGGTGGTCTGAGGTTGCGGAAGACAGGAGGTGGAAGCGAAGGGGTGCGCGTGAAGGATGGATTTGCAGGGAAGATCGGGAGATGATCGATGGAGGTTGAAGATGCGTAGGGAAGGTTGATTAAACCGGAGAAATTAAAGAAAAAATGCAAAGGAGAATCGAAGACTTACCTGAGGATATGGCGGACGAGGAGCTTGGGATTGAGCATCTGGGAGACGCTCAGGGTCATCGTTGGACTCCATCAGCCGGGTGGAGCAGCTTGGCGGGGCGGAGCCACCGCAGACCTGGCCGTCGTGGACCAGGGGTCAACACCGGAGGCCTTTGTCATCGTCGCTCCTCCATCAGCCTTCCCCATGTCACGGGGAGCAATAGAGGGGCTGGGTGAGGCCCCAAGTAAAGGTGGACAAGGTGTAGGGGCGACGACGATGGCTTATTTAAAGGTTGGAGATGGCAGTTCCGGTGATGGGGGCTATGGATTGCTTGGAGATTATGGAGCTGGTTAAGTGGAGTCGTGAGGCGAGTGGGAGACCGCGAGGAAGGTGGATGATCAGGCTGTGTCATAGGCATGGCCTCAAATTTCAGCGAAATTCGGTCGAATTTCTGTCGAATATCGATATCCAGTCGAAATCGAAATCTGACCGAAATGACCGAAATGACCGAAATATGGGGGTCCTAGTACAAAAAATGGCCGAAATGACCGAAGTTTCGGTCGAAATTCCACCGAAATTCCATCGAAATTCTGTTTTGGTCAATACCGAAATGGTGACCGAAACCGACATTTAAGGCCTTGGTCATAGGGCACTCGGATCATGGAGAAGATGACTGACGAGGCGAGGGAAATGGAAAGGGGGAGATGAGTTGGAGAGGTGGGCGACATGGGCGAGGGGAGTTCGGAGGTGGAAGACGGGGTCCCTTGGCCATTGGATCTCGCGATCCTACGGCAATAAGCTGGGCGCTCACGTGCGGATGGGATTAGAGCTGGGGCGGCATGATCGGGAGGCACAGGAAGCGCCACATGGCGAGATGTGATGAAGGCGCTAACGGACGGTGGAGATGGAATCAGGGATAAGGATCGGAGGGTCGAGGATCTATCGTGAACCGATGGCGGGGATTTGAGGGTCTTGGAGAAGATCGAGCGGTGGAGAATGCGACACGTGGCGAGCTAAGAGCGATACTGCTAACGGACGGTCGTGATGAGATCTGGGCGTCGATCGAAGGGTGGAAATGAGTTGAGGGATGAGCGGCGCGGATCTGGAGAGGACGGGGATGATAAGACGGCGGAAAGTGCGCGGCGCGTTGCGTGTAAGGGATCAGGCCGCGTGGCACAACCAGAAGGCGCCATGTGGCCCAATCAGATTATTCAGGAGAAAATCAAGAAAAAGAGGGAGGAGATGGCCGAATTTGGAAAAACACAAAACATGAAAATTGTAGATCTCAATGAGATCTGCAAGTTTCATGTTGACCAAAATGAAAAAGAGGTCAAACAAAGGGTGAAATATTTAGTGAGCGTTTTTAAAGGCTTAAAAACACTACGATTTTTTAATTTTGCTATTTTTTTGTATTTTTAATTTATTCACGACTCTGATAAATACAAGGATTTATCTGGTTTTTATTGACATGAGTTTAAGCAAGGGGGTTAATAACCGTGAATTAATGGCGTGAAACTAGGTTTCATCAACCCCCTATACTTAAACTATGCTCGTCCCCGAGCATCACAAAAGAAATGAATGAGCTGGATTAACCCCCTTGTGCATGTGCGTACAGGATCTGATCTGTTCAAGAACTCTCAATTTTAGAGATCCAAAATCTCGGAGCTCAACCCAGCTTTAATCAAGAAGCATCCAATTCCTCTAGTTTTCTAGACTCTCTCTTGTATACATATAAACTAAGGATATGAACTTAAGTGTTGACTGCGATCATGAAAGTAGAGTCACAACGTCACCCAAGGTCCTGGTCCAAGAAATTCTCCTAAGGACCCAATCCTCAACACTAGGGAATAAATCAAATATTGCCTCCAATCCACCGTCTCTCTAGTTGTCAGACTTAAAAGTGTATGTGGCAGGCCAACTGATGGAGGGTTTGGGATTGTGTCATTTCTTTTCTCCCTCTCATTGGAACAAGGATTCTCTCTAGTGCCTTATTACTCAACGTAATTTTTTTAGTGTTGATCAGTGCGTCCGTCAAAAGAAATTGGAGTCGTCTGCACTTGTTTTCATGTGAGTACAACGGGGTGTCTTTTTTGAATACCTATCGTACCTTCTACACCCAGACTTGTAGCATTTAAGATGCAGAGCCCTTTTTTGGTGCAAGCCCGACTCCTGGCCCTAATAGCGGTGGTCCAAGTGGACACTTTGAAAATGTTTGGGAGCGCTCGCCTTTGGTGGAAGCTCTTTGATGATTGACTTTGTGGAATGAGAGGTTTTCTTTCAACAATGATTTTTCTTTGATTTGTAATATTTTGGCTAGCTCCACTGCTTTTACCAAGAGTTGGCGCACACTGATCAACATTTTTTCTTTATTTCACACCATGCCACTTAGGTAGATATCAAGAGATTAGTACAAGAACCAAGTTCTCATACTGGTCAGAAATTGCTGACACTCAGGTTTCATGAAGCCTTCAATGATTTTATCCCATCCTCGAGCATCATTAGATCAAGTCCAGACTTGAATCCCTCATCCCAATCTCTCAAGTGAAATTTCAACTCATCTCATCGAGACTGCAATCGTGCATGTGTTGTGTTGATCATATTCTTAAGGTAGGAGACTAAGCATGCAATATAGCACGCAAATCTAGAAACCTAGGGAAATGTGGATGATTAAGTCGAAGACCCTGATGGCTAAGGCTGGTTAACCTAAAATCTCAAGATCTCATAAACCGAATTTTCTTGAACATCACCAATCCGGATTGGAAGTGAAAATGTAGGGGATTTAATCAAACTCCATCATTTTTTAATGAAGAATTTAAAAGACATAATGATTGCCTAAACTCAAATGAGCAGATGCATCTGCATTCAGCCAGTATAGGTGTAAGTACAGGCCGAAACCCGTTGCTTGAGGACGGAGCCTTACGCGATGTCCTCTAAACCACCTACTCTGCTAAGGGAAAATCCCTCACTGAACGCGGCTACTTATTTGGGTTTAGTAGTCACTTTTGACTCCTAAAAGATTTTTAATTTTTCTCATTTTTATGGATTTTTGAATAAAGTTAGAACAAAAGTTAGACTCACTTTCCTTGAAGTCGAGAAAATAATTTTCCAAACCATGTCATACAAATAAAGATTTTTCAAACAATTTTTCAAAATAAGTGAAAACCCCATTTTTCAAATCATTTAAAAATATTTTTCTTGAAAATAGTGTAACATAGTATAGAAAAACCTTGAAAACAATTTTTGTCCATTTACTTCAAAAGATTACACTTTAGCCAAAAAGTTTTAATTTTTTTCAAAATTTTCAAAATATAGCCAAAGTATAAATAATGTATATACGGTATACCCCCCTATACTTAAACTTTGCTAAGTCCTCATAACACTAGATGATACAAAGCCAAACTCTATTTAAGTATAGAAAAATATACGGGAACTGAGGAGGACCCCCTATACTTAGGTTAGAAATAACCTAAGTATCAAGGCAAGGAAAGATGAGTAAGAAAAATCACGGGGACTCAGGTCCCCCCTATACTTAGGTTGAGAGTAGCCTAAGTATAAAGATGGATAATTGATGTTTGGGAGAGACCTGAGGTGATCGAAGAAGTCGGATGGATATAGACATGGGCGGATGAATCTTCGGAGATGAATGGAGTACCTAAGGTCTAGAGGAGGGTGTCGGAGCAATCAAGGCTCAATCAAGCATGCAATACCCTTTAATTTCACCAACTCACACGTGAAACCAACAAGTGTTGGTTAATTATCTTGTAGTTTTTATTGGTGATTAAAACATTCTACTTTACGCGAGAATCATTAAAAAATCGAATAAAATCATCCTACGTAAACAAGGGTGTTGCTATCCTAAAATGAGATTTTACTCTATTTTAAGTTGACTAGCAATTATCAGTCCCAATTTATTTACTTAAGGTTATTACTGATTAAAGGTGAGCATAAATCAAGCAATCATCGTCTACCGCGCATTCCCATTTTCCATTAACCTAGGTGATCAAGCCAGGAAGGGAGGTCGAGAAGAAGTCATGCAGTCGACAAAAATCATGATCTAGACTGAACGAGAAAACATGCAGTGCCTTGAGCACAAATTTGTGAAAAACTCGGACTGAATTAAAACCAAATCCAAATGTATGCAAGTCGATGAAAACCGCACCTAACATGCTTCTATTAGCGGGGAAGAATAAAATTTATTTTTGCTAGGTGAAGCGATCTTTATGTGCGTCTTGAATTATGTGTGTCCTACCTACGATCAAACACGTAAAATGAAAATGTGAACATAGCTCAGAGAGACGCGTGCTTGGTCCTAGGTCGACACTCAAGTGAGGCAATCCCCACACAACCAAGAAGAACGTCGTTCATTTACACGCGCGAGTCTTCAAACGAAGACCACAGTAAAGATGATTACTACATTAATACAAAAATGCAAGACTTTTTTTCTTCGATTTTATCCAAAATTTGCTTCGGCGGCACCTTGCAGCGGGGAACTCAGGCTCCTCGCCTCCTTGACTCCAAGGGCCCTGCCACAAAAATGAACGTTAGATATCAATCGAAAAAAATTAATAATGCAGGACAAAGACATGACCTACGAATTAAAAATTAACACTTAATTAAATAAACAATCCAAATAAAACATAAGATGAGTCGTAACCAAGGTTGCAGAAAGCGGTAGTCGGTACTCGGTCGACGGGGTCACCTACTAAGGATTAGTCGGCAGTCGGGCGACTAGTCGGATTTAGTCGGTCATTAGTCGGTTTTGAATTTTTTAATTATTTTAAATATATAAATCATTTTTATACATATATTCATATATATATACATATATTTGTACATTTTATATACCATCTTAATGAAACAAAAGAAGTAATCGACTTTAAATATAAAATTAAGCATGATAAAATATGTTTGTTTTTTAAAAAAAGGTGAAAAACTAAAAAAAACAAATAAGGTTGTTGTAAAAGTCGGTCGATTAGTCGGGTGGACCAACTAAAGGCCGACTAAGCCTAGTCGAGTCGGCTACTCCCCCCGACTCGACTAGTCGGGCCGACTAGCGGCCTAGTCGGCCGACTTTTGCAAGCTTAGTTGTAACCCGGCAACGGCGCCATTTGATAAACCCGAAATTCAGCCCTTTAATAGTGTGGAATTAACACTTCTAATGTCATTGCAGTTGGAGAAAATTGGATTGATCAAAGACCATTTAATTAAACTAACAATTAAGTCAAACGGTCGAATTTATATTTTAATTGGGAAAGCCCAAGGATGAACTTAGGGACACGAGCCTTTTAAGCGTATATTTGGACTCTTATTATTTGAACTAAGTGTTGAATTAGCCATCCATAGATCAATTAATGCAAAAGGCAAGAATGCATTTTTATTTGATTTTTTTGTAAGCATAAAACAAGATGTAAGGAAATACAATGCGAATATGCCCTAATTGTATAAAATATGGAGCAATTAAAACATTAGTCTATTTCGGGCTCAAGTCATGAAACAAGCTTGTTGATTAATTCAAGCAAGGCATAAATGTACTACATAATGGACACTTGGCTATTAAATTATGCATCACAGTTCGAAATGTCAAAACATAGATCTAAGCATGCCATTAAGAAGACAACGAAACAAGCTTTGAAACGAGATCAAAATCAACTGAAACGGAGATACAATGCTCAAGATATTCACAAATGAAACCATGGGCATAAATGCAAGAAAAACATGAAAAAAATAACAAACAGGTCCCTGGGAGGACTGAAATGTAAATAAAATTAAGTACGGGGGCCATCCCTGTAAATTACCTACACACACGGGGGTATTTTTGCAATTATTAAAAACCCTAGGGGGGTCGGGTGCATACCCTAGGCGTGCATGGTTATCATGTGGTTTCAGGACCTGATTGCAAATTGAATAATTACAAGGGGCCTCTCTGTAGTTTTCGCTCGTGAAGAGCATGTGGGCCTAGGCTCGGTTGACACTGGAGGCTCGGAAGGCTCTTGTGCTTCGGCAGTGGCTCGGGAGGAGCCTCGGCTTCGGATGTGGCTCGGGCGCATGCTCGGAGTCGCTTTGGTACTTTGGCTCGAATTAGACACATGGGTCGTTGTGGACCGTCTGATCAAAGAAGATCAACGGTGGATGAAGAATCATTGTTGGCTCGACGTGGTTAAGTGTGCGCCGTTGGATGGCCACTGGGGGGTCATCGAACGGCACCTGTAGACCTTGGCCCATCTTCTTCCTCCGCGAGGCGGGCAGCGGAATTGGGACACCGGCGAGAAGCCTGGAGCTCCGTCTCTCTTCTCCGTCGTCGATGAAGCTACATGGAGCCTTCGGAATGGTCGTCGATGAAGCTGGATGCTTGGGCGAGCTGTGGCGATGTTTGGAGAAGGCCTTTGTCGTTCAGGTGCTAGAATTGGAGTGCGCCAAGAAGACTCCAACGACAGCTCCGACCAATGACGAACTAGGTACATGCACGTTAGTATATAGCCGAAGCGCGGTGCATTTGATCTCGTGGATTAAGTGGGGTGGTACGGAAGCCTTGTGGGGCGAAGAAACGGACGGCCTATGTGCTCCTCCATCGTGAAGGGCGGAGCAGTGGTCGGCGGTGGTCTGAGGTTGCGGAAGACAGGAGGTGGAAGCGAAGGGGTGCACGTGAAGGATGGATTTGCAGGGAAGATCGGGAGATGATCGATGGAGGTTGAAGATGCGTAGGGAAGGTTGATTAAACCGGAGAAATTAAAGAAAAAAATGCAAAGGAAAATCGAAGACTTACCTGAGGATATGGCGGACGAGGAGCTTGGGATTGAGTATCTGGGAGACGCTCAGGGTCATCGCTAGACTCCATCAGTCGGGTGGAGCAGCTTGATGGGGCGGAGCCACCGCAGACCTGGTCGTCGTGGACCAGGGATCAACATCGGAGGCCTTCGTCGTCGTCGCTACTCCATCAACCCTCCCCCTGTCACGGGGAGGAGAGAGGGGCTGGGCGAGGCCCCGCGTATAAAGGTCGACAAGGTATGGAGGCGACAGCGACGGCTTATTTAAAGGTTGGAGATGGTAGTTCCGGTGATGGGGGTATGGATTGCATGGAGATTATGGAGCTGGTTAAGTAAAGTCGCTAGGCGAGTGGGAGACCGCGAGGAAGGTGGATGATCAGGCTGTGTCGAGGGGTGCTCGGATCGTGGAGAAGATGACCGACGAGGGGAGAGAAATGGAAAGGGGAGAAGAGTTGGAGAGGTGGGCGACGTGGGCAAAGGGAGTTCGGAGGTAGAAGACAGTCCCTTGGCCGTTGGATCTCGCGATCCAACGGCCATAAGCTGGGTGCTCACGTGCGGTTGGGATTAGAGCTGGGGCAGCATGATCGGGAGGCGCAGGAAGCACCATGTGGCGAGATGTGATGAAGGTGCTAACGGACGATAGAGATGGAATCAGGGATAAGGATCGGAGGGTCGAGGATCTATCGGGAACCGATGGCGGGAATTTGAGGGTCCTGGAGAAGATCGGGCGGTGGAGAATGCGAAGCGTGGTGAGTTGAGAGCGAGGCGCTAACTGACGGCCGTGATGAGATATGGGCATCGATCGAAGGGTGGAAATGAGTTGAGGGAATGAGCGGCGCGGATCTGGAGAGGATGGGGATGATCAGACGGAGGAAAGAGCGCGGCGCGTAAGTGACCGGGCCGCGTGGCGCAACCAGAAGGCGCCACGTAGACCAATCAGATTATTCAGGAGAAAATCAAGAAAAAGAGGTAGGAGATGGCCGAATTTGGAAAAACTCAAAACATGAAAATTGTAGATCTCGATGAGATCTGCAAGTTTCATATTGACCAAAAACGGAAAAGAGGTCATACAAAGGGAGAAATATTTTGTGAGTGTTTTTAAAGGCTTAAAAACACTACGATTTTTAAATTTTGCTATTTTTTTGTATTTTTAATTTATTCACGACTCTGATAAATACAAGGATTTATCTGGTTTTTATTGACACGAGTTTAAGCAAGGGGGTTAATAACCGCGAACTAATGGCATGAAACTGGGTTTCATCATTGGCTCATCTCCTTTATGCAAGTACTTGGACTCCATGTTACCATTCTTTTCCTCTCTACTGCGAGAACAAGCCCGCAATGTAATTTACTAATCATGTTTTCCATGAAAGAACCAAGCATATTGAAGTGGATTGCAACTTTATTCGAGATGCAGTACGACAAGGAAAGATCACTGCTCCACACATGTTCACAAAATTCCAACTTTTGGATACAAGAAGCTTCCAAAGAAATGCATATCATTGTTGACTCCAACTGGAGCATAATTGATTGATATGTTCCAACTTGAAGGGTAGTATTGATGTTATTGGCTAATATAGCCATCATGTAGTTTTCCGTCTTTTAGTTTATTTCCTTATTCTATGTTTCTATTAGTAACTCGTTGGGTATTATTATGTAATTGTCAACTATTGGGCTTGAGGGTTTCACGCTATATAAGAAACCCCACACCCATGAATAAGTCATTCCATTTCATTATCACTTTCTTTCACAACATATACAAGCCCACCATGGCTAACATCATACTTCCTTCATACACACAATAAAGTTTATTCTTTCCGTCGCCTCTGTTTAAAATAAAAATATCTGGACTGGAATCTGAACTCAAGCCTAATTGAACTTCGCCTAAATCAACCTCATAACTGCAAGCTCAACTAGAGCATGCCCCTAGACACTAAACACAGCAAGGCCTTCCACATGGTGTGCACACGCCCACATACCTACCCACATAAGCACCCATAAAATCATGCCTCATGCGTACATACATGAGATTAACGCTCCATGCTCTTTGTCGCAGTGGTCAATTCTAGGTATCCAAACCTATTTCAATCAATGTTCAGGAAATCGACCACATAGCGCATATGCGGCTACATATGCCCATGCAGCCAACAGCTTACACCGAATTCCCGAATTGTTCCATTATGTGCTCCTCCGTATATGCGGTCCTCATAATGCCCCAATTATGCCTCGATTTCCTGCAAGTGCTCTCCGGTACTGCTCAACCTCCAATGTGGATCAACATTTTGTTGGTACTTTTGTTGGGTTCTCGTCACTGTTAGGTGATCGACATTGCCTCATGTGCTCGGTAACTCAATAACTTATATCATTCATGTTTTTACATATACAAAGTAGCAGTTATAATCATTTAATTTCATGAATATATGCATTGAAACTTATGTGCACTGAATAAATCATAAAAAAATGTCGAAAGTATAGTTACTGGATATGTATAAAGCAGAGATCAAAATTACTATTGTTGAATATGCATGTAATCTCATATCTAATACTACAGTCAATAGTTGTTGGATATCTACTTGAATATATGCGCCAAATAAATAAATGGTTTTTATATACTTCAATAGTTACTAGATATGTATTTCTTGTACTTTGATAGTTGTTAGATATGTATCAATAGTTCTTGGATATGTATTAAAACAAAGAAATAACTTTTGTTTAAATGTTCTTATGAGAAATATCAATTTATATATCAAGTATGTATCAACTATAGTAACTTTTTATATATTGATTTATTCTAAATTAAAAATTATGAAACCGCATACACCCCGCATATGTTCATGCATATTGCTTAATCACAATTCAGTGACATGTCCAAACGCATATGCATACCGCTTTCATGAATCGTGATTTCAATACAAGGGGCCAAAAGAGTGCAAGTCTCATTGAGGTGGGACTATGAACTCAAGCTCAAGGCTCACCAATGTGGGGTTGGGTCCCACAACTTCTACACTGAAAATACATCACTCTGTCACATAAAGTAAATCATCAATTTGTCACTAAATAACTTGATCTATGGCTCAATCAGAAGAACTTGGATTGCTCTTTAGAACTTGGATTGCTCTTTCAACTAATGACTATAATTACAATAAATATTGCAAATTGCCCCGAAGTCAAATTTAAAAATATATCATTCCAACACATGGTATGCAACTTATTATTATATAAAGTGAGGCTAACATGGGGTCATCCACAGCATATTCTAATAATAGCCTAGGTTCACTCACTCAAGTGGAACCCATGCCATTGGACCTACATCCAAGGGATGCACGCCTCTTGCTTATCCAATCATGGGTCCAAAGCAACATTTCGAAATGAAGCGCATTATGATCACTTTGTCACGTGTCATTCTAATCTTTTTGTCGAATGTTTCGTGCATGTCGACTGGAATATGGTAGACCAGTATGCTAGAGATAATACTCCACCAGCGTAGATTCACCCTAATATGCGGACCAAAGCCACGTGTAGATGTTTGCCAGATGTGTTGTCTGTTGTGAGTGTCTACTTCAATCTTTCCCACATCTCCTTAGCAGTTCCTCGAACAGAAGATTGGTCCCCATATGGGGCTTCACATTATTGGTCATCCAATTCATGACCAGATACTTATATCCAAGCCAAGACTCATAATCCTTATCGTCCTCTTTTAGAGGCTCCTTCATCGAAATTGATATCTTCCATACCAGCGATGAATACTATGAACGCCCGAGACCATATTATGTAATTTTATGTGCTTTTGAGTTTGATAAAGGTACTCTGCATCATCATGGGGGATGTCGAGAAGAGAGGTTCTGTCTCGGTAGAAGTCATGGATATCGTCGACATGGATAGAGAAGATCAAGTAGGGTCTAAAAATTCATCAATGACACATCACAAAGAGATGTGCGGGGGTTGTTCTCCCTAATTTCCACACGCATCAGAGTGGCGCATGAAAACCTTTTTTTCACGTAGGAAGGATCACCGAAGGGCTGAATTCCCCAACGATGGCACGGGGAATGATTAACGGCGCACGCGGCATAGGAGCAGCACACCGATGGTGCTTGAACAGTGCACGACACAGGTAGCGACACAAGTGGTACGCTGGAACAGTCCAGCGATGCAGAATTGCACCAAGCGGTGCTGCAGGAGATGGTCCCAAAGTCGGAAGACGATGGTGATGGTGTAGCGATATCGAGTAGGATCCAAGCGCGAGGGGATGGGCCCACACGATTCTTGGGATTTTCTAGTAGCACGCAGACATGGTAGGGGGGGCTGTTGGCGCGCACGGAAGAGAGAGGGGCAGCTGGTAGCGATGGGACATTAGGGCACGAACCTCGGTCTAGGAACCTGGCTCTGATACCATGTGGAGAAGAAAGTTGGGAGTGAATGAATTGTTTATTCCATAGATATAAGGTTTCTCGCATAGCGTGAAACCCTAAAGAATGAAAATGAAAGAGAATTACATCGATACCCTGAGGGGTTACAAATCTCAACTAAATAAAAGTTAAATGCTAAGAATATAATAACTCCGATAGAAATAATTCCATACTATGGAAAGTCATGAAATGAAAGGTTGTATTCCTCATAGCACTAGAGTTGTCTTATATAGGAGAAAAGCTCTAAGAGAAAATTACATAAAGTAGACTGAAGAAATAGAAAATTATAAATAAAGACAGAGATGTGAGTATCTCAACACTCCCCTCAAGTTGGACCATATATGTCTATCATGCTCAGCTTGAAACAGCAACGGTGAAAAGGACCCCTTGCAAGAGCTTTGGTAAACATGTCTGCAATCCGATCGCTTGAAGCAACATGAGAAGTGGAAATAAGCCCCTTTTGGATCAAATCACGAGTGTAAAGACAGCCTACTTCAATTTGCTTTGTTCTCTCATGGAAGGTTGGATTATGAACAAAGTTGCTTGATTATCACAATTGAAGTGCATAGGAAGAGACACCTCAATAGTTAGGTCAGTCGGGACGAACTTGACCCACATCATTTCCGTGCTCCCTTGGGCCAAATGGCCTTATATTCTGATTCAGCGCTGCATCGAGCAACAACTACATGTTTCTTACTCTTCCATGAAACCAACGAGCTACTAACAAACACAATGAAGCCTGAAGTGGACTTTCTGTTCTTGGGGCACCCAGCCTAATCAGCATCTGCACATCCAGCAACTGTGAGAGACGTGTCTCTACTGAAAAGAAGGCATGCACCTGGAGAAGACTTCAGATATCTCAAGATCATGCAAACTGCATCCATGTGAGCATGTTTGTGTTGCTCCATAAACTGGCTGACTCTTCTCACAGCAATCGATATATCGGGTCGGGTAATATTAACAAATAACAACTTCTCTACTAGCTCTATGTACCGTCTCTTATCCACTGCCTCAGAGTCATCATCATAGAGCCTAGCATTGGGATCCATTGGTGTAGTGGCAGGTCTGCATCATGTCATGCATGTCTCAGATAGGAGATCAGTAACATACTTTCTTTGCGTCATAATCATACCCTATTGATTCCGTGCAAACTCCAAGCCAAGGAAGTAACATAGCTTGCCAAGGTCCTTGGTCACAAACTATCGTCCAAGGAAATTCTTAGTTGCATGAATGCCTTGTTCATCACTGCCAGTAACAATGATGTCATCAACATAAACCAAAACAACAACGGTATCTTTCTAAGTTCTCTTAACAAAAAGAGAATGATATGCAGTATATCTGACAAACCCCTTCTGTTCAATCAACTCTAAGAGCTTATGAAACCAAGCCCTCGGACTCTTCTTAAGGCCATATATGGCCTTGTAAAGTCGGCACACCATACTGGACCCCCCCTCAGCAGCAAACTCCAGTGGATGCTGCATGTAAACTTCCTCCTGCAGATCTCCATACAAGAAGGCATTCTTGACATCTAATTGGAAAAGCGGCCAGTCACGTAGTACAGCAACAGCAATAAGAATTCGCAGCGTAGAGTGATGCGCAATAGGAGAAAAAGTATCCTAGTAATCCGCCCCATAAGTTTGGATGAACCCACAAGCAACCAATCTGGCCTTATATATGTCCACAGTACCATCAGCTCGGTGTTTCACAGTAAACATCCACTTGCTGCCAACAACAAACGCACCCAGAGCCAGGCTGTGTTAGCAGTTTGGACAGACCCGGGCCTGGGATGGGTTGGTAGGGCAGGTGTTGAGGATTTTTGCAGGGAGTTGACCGCGGCCAGGCATCGGCCGAAGATGGAGCTGCTGCAGCCTCTGGCGATGGTTTGGTCTATCTGGCTGGCTAGGAATGAGTTGTTATTTTCTAGTCGTAGATTTTACAAGGAAAACGTCTGTATTCATGCATCGGGTGTGTTGCACTCATGGCTAGCCTAGAGCACCTTTTTCTATACTTTTTCATCCATAATTTTTAATATATGTATGGGGTGAACACCTAAGAATGTCTCCCCTTTTCTGGCTTCAAAAAAACAAACGCACCCAGAGGAGCATGTACAACACTCCATTTACCACGAGACCGTAAAGCTGTCATCTCCTCCTCCATCGCCAGACGCCACTAACTACTCTGCAACACCTCCTGATAGGTCAGTGGTATCTCCACAGCTGACAGTCCCACAACAAACCTTTGAAAATCCTCGAAGAATCATGCCAGAGAAACATGGGAAGCAAGAGGATGCATAGTGCATGCACGCCTCTGCTTCCGAAGAGCAATCAGCACTCCATGTCCACAAAGGTTGCATCCTCCAAGACATCCTACACCTCAAGTTGTACACTCAAATCACCAGTGCCATTAGAAGAACTCAAATGCTCAGAATGTGCATTAGACGTGTTGGATGAAGGAGGAGGCACATAAGCACGAGGCAGGTGGCGGGCAGGATAGCAAGCTGGAGTAAGCAGGAGCACCGACGACGGCTTGCTACAGAGTTGTGACCCGCAGTCCTCGAGAACTGGGCGGCGGCGGTGCTCGGGATATGGGCGACGGCGCAGGCAAGGGTACGTGCTAGGGTTTTGGTGGGGCGGGGTTCTAGGGTATAGGCTCCAGTCTAGGACTGTCGCTTTGATAACATGTGGAAAGTCATGAAATGAAAGGTTGTATTCCTCATAGCCCTAGAGCTCTCTTATATAGGAGAAAAGCTCTAAGGGAAAATTATATAAAGTAGACTGAAGAAATAGAAAAATATAAATAAAGATAAAGAGATATAAATATCTCAACACATACCAACAACAACCGAATGAATGAGGTTTCGTCAACCATGACCGCTAGCCAAGTTATGAAAAAAATCTGGTATATGTATCACCTTCCTTTAGCTACATCTACATTGAACTCTATCTCCACTACCCTTCTCTCTTCTGATCTTCCGTCTTAATAACATTTTGCACCTCCCTCAGATGAGAAGCTCCTAAACCTCTAAATCGTATTTATCCTCCAAGATATTAAGCCTGACAAGATCCTATTACGCGGAGGATCGCCTCTGCTCCAAGCCACAGTTGGGATTCATACATGAAGGTAATAAGTAATGTTCGTCATGCATCTAGCTTCAAAGCCAAGTGCTTACTAATCATCCCTTTAACAACCACTACAGCCCAGAAATCGACCATCGTCATAAAAACCCTCCAGTAGCCAAAACTGCTTAAATCTGAAAAAGGATAAAGGAGAATTCCCACCACCAGCATAGATGCATAAAGGGGCATAATCCAACCTCAAACGAGAACAGAAAGAACGATCTCCAATTGGAAAAGTTCAAAGCCTCCACAAACATCAGAAAATGATCAATTCAAAACTTCAACAATGAGTTCCTTTAGGTATACTTGTTATCGAATGCATCGCATATCTCAAGAGACAATTCATCCACCACCTCTGCGAAAAAGTGGGTCAAGGATCATGCCTACCTCTACCTCTTAGCATATCATTAGCAAATAGTGTCACACGGAAGTCCCCACAATTAATCCAAGCCAAACCCAAAAAATGAGCATGCACTCCCCGCAGTTCATTCTAAAGCTCCTAATTTGTGGAGGAGTCGTATACACCATAAACAGACATCATCATCATGAGAAGATCATCCCTTAAGCGATTCAAAACCACTACGGCAGATCAAGTAAGCAAGAGTTCATCTACACATCCAAGCACCCCACCAATCCAACCAACTACCATGCAACCCAAGTATCAATATCCTAAATGGATATCAACTCAATAAACCTCATCACCCAAATAGACCTCAACTTCACCACAACCAAGGCCCTAAATGTCGGTTTCGGTCACCATTGGTGACGGACCGAAACGGAATTTCGATCGAAATTCGGTCAAATTTCGACCGAAATCTCGGTCATTTCAGTCATTTTTTGTACTAGGGCCCCCATATTTCGGTCATTTCGGCCATTTCGATCGAATTTTGATTTCGACAGGATATCGATATTCGACAGAAATTCGACTGAATTTCGTTGAAATTTGAGGCCTTGACAACATCCCACACCCCAATTTTGATTTCATACATGTAGGCAACATCCTCCTACGAAAAAAGCATCAACTATGCATCAGAAATTGGATCAAAATGGCGTTGAAGGATCCCAAGTGCATCAATAATGGCCTCTAGATCACTCTTCGAGGGCCCACCTTCAACACCAAAGACAAAGTCCAACCTTGACAGTTCCACTCGCAACCACCCCACTCCCTCAGTTTCTACTCCCAAATTGGAAACAAATAGGCTCTTCAACTTTTTTAAATACGATGAGGCCTGGCAAGTCCTTTGATAGGGGATGTCGGGGTGGCGTCTCATGGAGCGGCATCGGAGGCGTGGGGGGATTGACAAGTCGCCGAGAAGGCACCCGCCGGGGTTACCCTTCGGCCGTGGATGCTTCCGTTGCGGTGCTCTGGACCACTGGGTGCGGGTGTGTAGGGAGCTGAGGCGTTGTTTCTCGTGCAGGTGTTTTGGCCATTCGCGCCGAAACTGTCCGGCAAATGTTTCCACCGCCTCCGTGCTTATCGATGAGGGGGGGAGGGTGTGCTCTTCCTGGCCTCCTCGGATGTGGGGCGCATTTCCAGAGCGACTTTCGCGGGGGATTCGCCCAGCTTTCTCCCTGGAGGGCTGGAGGGCGATGGCGAGGGGGCTCGGGACTCTGAGGCGAGGGCTTTGCTGAGAGGCTCGGTTGGTGGTTCCTTACAATTGAGGTGGCGTCGGCCTGTGCTTAGGGATGTTGTCGTGGTCCCGGGTGCGGTGGAGAGAGTTGAAGTTAGGGAACTGCCTGTGCAAGCAAGGACGCTACGTGGTGTATCTGAGCTTTTGCGAGGTGTGGTCGACGTGGTGAAGGTTGAGAGTTTTGGTTGCCAACACGGTCAGTCCCTGGACGTCGTTCTTCGTGTGCGGCGGCTAGGGGCTAAGCGGCTGGGGTGGTGGAAGGTGGGGTTCGAGGGCCAGAGGCTGCTGCTCGAGTTGTTGGCCGCGGACGGTGGGTCGTCGGAGTGCTCTGCTGATTACCGGTGGCGGGAGGTCCGTGCGGAGGAGTCTATGCTGGGTAGGGGGTCTGCCGTGGTGGAGCCTCAACAGCGAGGGCCGCCTCGTTATTCGGTGTCGGGGCAGCCAGTGGAAGGGGATTGCTGTCCAAGGTTGGCACCCTTCCCGGAGGAGATGATCCGATTCGGCGCAGTATCTGCGGCGGGGTCTTCGAGGTTGGTGTCTCTTCGGCTGCCTTGGCATCTAGCGTTTGGAGGCGACGCTGCTTCCAAGGAAGGGGGGGTCGCTTCGGTTCTGCCTTGGGTTGCGGAGCGGGCTTCTGGAGCGGGTTCGGAGCAGATCCAGGTGTTGAGACCAAGGGGCTTGTCGGGTGTTCGGGCGCAGGAGGCCGGGACGCTTTCGGGTCGCGATCTGGGGGGGCTTGCGGGTGCCCTATCACGTTCTTTGTCGGGTGGGTCTCCGGGCGAGTCTCTTGCGGAGCTTGTGGTGGAGGTGTTTGGTAGGGGGGGGCTGCTGGGGGTTCGGGGTGCGGGCGGATGCAAGGTTGGGCGATGGAGGGGGGTGCGCCAACCTCGGGTTTGGTGGTCTCGGAGGGGGGCCGGCTCGATGAGAGTGGGGATGGCGTCGCTTCTCAGTGGAGGGAGGGGAGGGTTTCTAATCCTGTGTTGGTGGAGTCGGGTCGGGTCGGTGTTGGGGCTACTGGCTCTGACGGGCTGCTCATCTGGTTGTGTTGGGCGTTGGTGGAGTGGTCGGCGGGCGGGAGTCCGAGGCGTCGATCCGGGAGGGGGAGGGGTCATGGCGGTGGCGTTTTGGGCTGGCGTATGATAGGTGGGGCTCGCGGAGGAAGTCGGGGAAGTTGAGGAGGGCATTGCTGCGGGCCTCCTTGGCGGCGGAGTCTCTCTGCAGGGACGAAGTACCTGGCTGACAGCCCGTGGTCGGTTCGGAACAGGTTTGTCTGCTCTGGACAGGGATTTTGTTCGGCGATTAGGGGTCATTCCCCAAAGAAGATGGACTTTCAGGTTGTTAAATGAAGATGTTGTCCTTGAATGTGAGGGGCTTGGCCGGGCTGATAAAAGGCTTGGGCTGCGGAATCTGGTCATGGAAGCAGGTGCGGATATCTTCTGGAGACGAAGTTGCAGGGCTTGGATGAGCGGTTGCGGCGGCAGTTAGGCAGGAGGGGAGGTGTTCTCCTTTGCTGACAAGTGGGCCGTGGGTGCCTCTGATGGTCTGCTATCGGGTTGGCGGTCTGATTCCTTTGATCTATTAGGGACTTCGTGCTCGACGTTCTCTCTAACGGTGAAGTTGTTGCGGAGGGCGGATGGTGCGCACGTATGGGTTACTAATGTATATGGCTCATGTCGACGGAGGACGGCTCCTTGGCGGAAGATTTGGCGGTTACAGCAGCGGACGTTGAGGGAGGTGTTTGGCTTATCGGTGGTGACCTGAACGTCACTTTGTTCCCTGACAACAGGCCTGAGGTGCCGGTGGCAGAGACTTGGGGTCAGAAGAGTTCAGGAAGGCAGTATAGCTCCTTGGGATTATCCTGTTGTTGCGGCGGCTGGGGTGCAAGTTCACTTGGAGGAATGTCGGGTCGAGATCCAGACTAGACAGGTTCCTGATGTCGGTGGAGGCGGGTGAGGCTTTCCCGCTAGAGAGGGCTTGGGCCCTCCCTAGGATGCTTTTCTGATCACACCCCTATTATTTGGTTCTCCGGGGAGGAGCGGCCGGGGCGATTCTTCTTTCGGTTCGAGAAGAAGTGGTTGTTGGAGGAAGGGCTTTACGGGAGATGGTGGTTGATCATTGGAGGGGTGTGAGGTGTTGGGGTCCGTCGTGTCGCGGTTCACGGCTAAGTTGGAGTCGCTGAGGCGTTTGCTGCTGTCGTATGGGAGGGAGGTCGTTAGGTGCCGGAAGGTGGTCAGGGCTGAGGCAGAGGCGGGGATTAGCAGGTTGGGATGGGTGGATGATGAGCGGGGTTGTCTCCTGAGGAGGTGATGAGAGGGCGGCGTTCTTGGAGGCGGCTTTGCTGGAAGACAGAAAAGAAGAGGTTCATTGGTGGCAGAGAGCGAAGCAAAAGTGGTTGAGGGAAGGTGATGCGAACACTCGCTTTTTTCATTCCCATGGCGTCCGGGCGAAGGAGGAGTTTTATGCACGAGATGGAGGTTGGAGGGGTGAGGGTGTCGGGGGAGAGGAGCATGGGTGGCGCCTTGCGGGAGTTCTTCGTGAGGGCCTCGCGGAGGGTGCGGAAGGGCAGTGGTTGGGGTGACAGGTCTGGGCGCTGGCTCTTTGAGCGGGCCCCAGGCGATTCGCTGGTGGCACCTTTTTCTGAGGAGGAGGTGTGCAGGGCCGTTTGGAGCTTGATGTAGACGGGGCTCCTGGTCTGATGGCTTTTCTATATCCTTCTACCGGGAGTTCTGGGATTTGCTGAGGGGCGACATTTTTGGAGGTCATGGATGAATTCAGGGGTGGCAACAGGGTTTGAGAAAATTACAGGGCTTTGATATTTCTGTTGCCGAAGAAGGAGACTCCCGTGGGAGTGGAGGACTCTGGCCTATCTCGATTTCTAATGGCATCTATCTCATTATCGCCAAGGTGTTGGCGAACAGGCTTAAGGTTGTGTTGAGCTCAGTGTGTTACCTTCGCAATCCGCTTTCATTCCGGGGGCGTTGTATGGCGGATGGAATCGTGACTGCTTCGGAGATTTGTCTTGAGTGGAAGAGATTCCAGAAAGAAGGGGGCAGTTTGGAAGATAGACTACTCTAAGGCCTTCGATTGTGTCAGTTGGAAGCTCCTGTGGGTCTCCTTACAGAGGAGGGGTTTCCGGAAGAGGTGGATTCAGTGGATCAAGAGATGTGTCACTACCAGCTCGTGCTCTACTTGGTCAAAGGCAGGCCGGAGGGAGGGTGGTTTCAACCACAGAGGGGAGTGAGACAGGGATGCCCGTTGGCTCCTCTGCTTTTTGTCGTGGTGGTGGATTGTCTTGCGGTTCTGTTTCAGCGTGCGGTAGGGAGATGTGGTGTGAGGGTTTTCGATTGAGGGACATCTCTGTACATGTGTGTAGTATGCAGACGATACGCTAGTCTACCTGGGGGGCGGAGGAGCAGAATCACAATGCGATTGCTCTGGTGGATGTGTTTGGTTGCTTATCGGGTTTGCAGATAAACAGGCAGAGTCGATGTTGGTTCCTTTGTGGATGGACGACGAGGAGGGTGGCATGCTTGCTGGGTGGACGGGGTGCCCCCCTGGGCGGCTGCCGATCTCCTACCTGGGGCTCCCTCTGGTGGTGGATAGGCTGAGGAAGGCCGATTGGGACTGTGTTCTTCGGAGACTGGAGGAGTGGCTGGAGGGATGGAAGGCGACTACTTTGTCCAAGGGTTGGAAGCTTACCTTGCTTAAGCACGTTCTCTCAGCCATCCTGATTTTTTTCTTCTCAACGAGGTTGATGCCTGTCGGGGTTAGAAGGAAGGTGGAAGCTTTGATGAGGTCCTTCCTTTGGTCGGATGGGAGGCAAGCGGCGAGGAGATTGCACTTAGTGGCTTGGGAGGATCTTGCCGTGCTGATTGCTGAGGGGGGCCTGGTATCCGAGATGTGGAGATGATGAATAAAGCTTTGCTTGCCAAATGGGTGATGCAGATTTAAGGTTCCTCCGGAGTCCTTGGTCATAGGCTTCTGAGGAGGATTTACGGAGTCACAGGGGAGTTGGTGGCTGGGAGAAAACGTGGTGAGTCGTCGTTGTGGATGGGGATCAGGGTCGTGCTGCCGGAGCTCAGGTCTTTCCTTAGGCCGAGCATGGGGAATGGCCCAGCGTTTCAGGTTCTGGCAGGATAACTGGACGGGGGAGGGGAGCTGGGATGCCGCTTCCCAAGGTTGATGGCCTTGGAAGTTGACAGGGAGGCTCGGGCTGGTGGAGGTCACGGACTCAGGGTCGTGGGCTCCGACGTTTCGCTCGGTTCTGTCGGATCAGTGTTTGGACGAGTTCTTGCGGTTGCTCTCGGAGATTCTCGCCCCTGTGGAGACGTCTGGGAGTTAGACCATTTGGAGTGGGCGGAGGGAAGGTTTTCGGTAAAGGAAGTTTATCGGAAGATACGGGAGGTGGCGTTGGCGTGATGAGGACCTTTGTGTTGATACTAAGGTAATTTGGGCGGCCAAAATCCTACTCGGGTTAAGGTGTTCTTTAGTGCCTAGAGGAGAAACCGTCTGTGCGATAAGGTGAGGAGGAGGAGGAGGCTGTTGGGGGTGGAAGATATGACATGTGATAGATGCCAGGAGTGTCGGAAGACGCGGAGCATATTTTCCTTCGGATGCAGGTCTTCAGCACAGGTTTGGGATTCGTTGGGGCTGACTTGGGTCCAGGCTTCCGGCTCGGAGAGTTTTTGAGAGCTATTCGCTCGGTGGGTCTCGGGTCCTCTGACGATGCTTCGAGGTCTTTTGCTATGCTGTGGGCAATTTGGCTTGGCAGGAATGATTGCATATTCAAGGATCAGCGTTCTATTATGAGAATGTGCTCGCACATTGTAATGCTTTGTACAACTTCTGGATTATCCAGCTGATGTACCTTCTTGCTATTAATGAAAGTTTTGGTGTGGTGACACCCGCCTAGGGAGGGCTCCCCCGTGTTTTTATTCAAAAAAAAAAGATGAGGCCCTACTTCATGTCGACCATCGATGTTGAAATCCCAAGTTGTGTTGCATCCAGAACAATCAATATAGACAATGGAAAAACCATACACCCGACTCAAAACTCTAACATGTTTAGGATCTACTTCAACAAATCCATAATTTCCACCATCAAAATCAGTAGCTCGCCAGGTTGGAGACAGTAGCACACAACCACCACCACCTCCCCTAAATGGGAAAGCACCTCCCACACCATCGCAAAGCTCATGCACCCTAGTGGGAGGCATCTCACACAATACAAAAGTGTTGAACGCTCAATTATGCGCGATTTCATAACTTCGACCCACATGATTTGTGATGCAGCATGATAGCAACCTAATTTTAGTAGACATTTATTTGGTCCAATTAGCATTTATTTGTTTTATTTATTTTCAATGTAAAAGGCTCATTATAAAAGGCCTCTTTTATAATTTTTTCCTTTGATTTCTTCTTCCCTAATTTTAGGGATTTGTTGCTCTTTTGTGGGGGGAGTAGCCTCTATAAAAGAGCCCCCTTTGTATTAGTTTTGAAGCAAGTTGAATGAAGTATAATTTTTCCCACTTATCTCCTCTCTCTCTCTCTCTCTCTCTCTCTCGAGACCCGCGTGCCCTCTTCCCCCCCCCCCCGATTCTTCTCTCCCGTGCCCTAACCCGCCGCCTTCCCTCTTTTCTCCTCTCCTCCCTCTCGATCCTGCCCTCCCCGCCTCCCTCTTCCACCCGCCAACCCCCTGCTCCTCTCCACCCCCCCCCATCGCCCTCCCTCCTCTTCTCTCCCGACCTTCACCAGCGCCGCCAACCGCCTCCCTCCCACCTGCGCTCGGCCCGCGCCTGCCGCACCAACGCCGCCGCCTCCTCTCTTCTTCCTCTCTCCCGACCGCCCTCCGCCAACCTCTCCTCGCCCCTTCCCTTTAACCGCGCCCGCCGATTACCTGCCATCCACCGCCCTCCGCCTGCGACCCCACTGCGCCGCGCCGCGCGAGCCCTCGCCCACCCACACTGCTACCAACCCCACCGCCCAGCCACCATCGACCCGCCCCCGCCATAGGCCGACCAGCAACCGCCAGCCCTCCGAAGTCGCTGTCGCCCCCTGGTTTATCACGAAAACGACCTCCAAGTGCCGAGTAGTTGACCCACGCCCTCCCGCCGTCGAAGATCAGATCTGAAGCGCAATCTACGGACCCCTGCCGGTTGTGGTATGAGCGTTATTTCCCATTTATTTCCACCGCATAATATAGTTTGTGGATTGTTATATCGCTGACTTGGCTTGGTGAATCGTTGAGACCCCACGTTGTTGCAAATATTGTGATAATTGTCTAAGACTTTAACTCTTCCGTTTGTCCTAAATTTGTGGATCGAAGTCGGTGCTAAAACGCGCATAACGTGGCTATTTTGTTGCTGATTTTGACTTGTCGTGCATTATTTCTTGTTCGTTCGTCGTTTTGTTTCAATAATTCCATTGCTCGACTCATCATTTAGGTTATTGCACGCGTAGTTGGCATCAATTTGGTATCAGAAGCCTCTCGATTCTGCATTTCGTCTGCATCCCATTTATTCATTGCATAAAAAAAAACCACAAAAACAAAACCACAAAAAAAAGGAAAAAAAATCCCAAAACAAAGACAGCAGAACCCTAGGATATCCATGGCCGACAAACCTAGTGGCTCTAAACCCCCCTACACCACACACCCTGAATTAACCTTAGAAGCTTTGTTTGCCCAATTACAACTCATGAACAATCAACTAAGTACCCCAATCGCCGGGCTAGTTCGTAAATGCACCGTCGCCCATGAACAAATTGCTACCTTGAATAGTCGCGTGCTAGGACCAGACATCAGTGATGAAAATCCCAACAAAGGTCGACGCACTGGCCGGAAATCACGCTCCCCGGAATAGCACTTCTCGTGACTCTAGCTCTTCTACTTCGGACGGACATGATAGCGAGTATCATTCACAGGAGAGTGAAGAAGACGAGCCCAGAGAATACACCCCTTTCCTCCCCAAAACTCCAGATCAATACACCTATGGCTATACTCCACAAACTAATGGTGAACATCAATTCCAACCCCGAAACGACCCAAGTCCGACGATGGATGGGATCGAGGAATCCGTCTCGATGTCCCAGAATTTGACGGAGGACGAGATCCTGACGTTTTTTGGACTGCTCCAAGCCGTCGAGCACTTCTTTGTGTGGAAGTCCATGCCTAGCGAACGTAAGGTCCAATTCGTCACTATAAAATTAAAAGGACATGCGCTGCTATGGTGGGACCGTTGCCAATCTGAACGCAAACGAAAAGGGAAAAGCAAATCCGCAGTTGGAGCAAAATGAAAGCTAAATTGAAGACCAAATTCGTGCCTGAAGATTACAGACGCGATCTGTACGCGCGACTGCAATCTGGAGACAAGGCCCATGAGCGTTAAGGAATACACCGAGGGTTCCAATCCCTAGTCCAACGCAACCGATTGCAGGAGACTCCTGTTCAGGAAGTCACCCGCTACATGCAAGGCCTCCGCCAAGCCATCCAGGATGAACTCTACCTCCACAATTGCCGAGATGTCGACGAAGCCTACAAGCAGGCTGAACGAGCTGAGATCAAGCTTGCTAAAGCCCAGACGAGGAAGATGCCTTTTTCTGTGAACTCTGCTCCTCGTACCAGTACCACGACGTCCTACTCCAAACCCATGGGTTCCGCAGCTGTCATGACAGGTAAAACCCCAGCCAAACCATCAACCCGACCGTCACCCGACCACCCACTGGAAACCCCGGCCAAGGCATCTTGGGAAGCCGACCTGTTGTAGACCCGATACCTGCTTCCGATGCTATCAGAAGGGCCATCGTGCCGCAGAATGCCCAAATCCTAGGGCTAGACCCGTCCATCTATGCACCACCGACGACCCTGAATACCCCGACCCTGACCAGCAAGAATCTCCTGAAGAGAATCCGACTGCGTTGACCACTGACACCATGGGAGCCGATGACTATGAACCTCTAGGAGTGGATGGAGACGACTCTGGGCCCGTTCCTGGTGATTGAACACGAAGACTTTCTCGCTCCCGACAGCGCACCACAACATTCTGCTCACTCCCCGCTGTCCACGATGCTGATAGCTGGCTACGCCGCAGCATCTTCCGAACCACCTGCACCTCAGGAGGACGACGCTGTTCTCTAATCATTGACGAGGAAGCGTTGAGAACTTCGTTTCCCAAGAAATGGTGGATAAGTTGGGACTGCCAACACAACCACTCGAAAAACCGTATAGCGTGGCATGGTTTCGAGTTGGTACCCAAATCCCGATCCACCGTCAAAGCCTCGTTAGCTTCTCCATTGTCCCACATATAAGGACGAGGTGTGGTGCCATGTCGCCCCTATGGATGTCTGTCATATACTTCTAGGGAGACCGTGGCAATTCGATCGAGACACCGAGCACCGAGGAAAACCGAACACGTACACCTTTCTCAAGACAAGGTTCGTGTAACCCTCAGACCGCAACGTGACGCCCTTAGGCCCCCGCCAAGTGGCTACACTTCGAGCTGCGACCAACCAAACCGGTAACAAGACCCCACCGGCAAAGACTGCGACCACGGGCTCCGTGTTGTTAATGGAAGCCCAAACATTCCAACGTGAAATTCAGGAGAGCTCCACCATCTATGCCTTGATGGGACGTGAAGTGGACAGCCAAGAGTCAACTCCACCTGAAGTCCCACCGGAGATAAACCATCATCCAAGAGTTCTCTGACATCATGCCTGAAGAGTTGCCTGAAGGACTGCCCCCGTTGCGAGACATTCAACATCACATTGATCTAGTCCCTGGAGCCAGCTTGCCGCACCTACCCCATTACCGAATGAGCCCCAGTGAGCACAAAGAGATGAACCGACAGGTTACCGACCTGCTGCGACGTGGGTATGTTCGAGAGAGTAGAGCCCCGTGGCGGTTCCTGCTCTGCTGACCCCGAAGAAAGACGGCACATGGAGAATGTGCGTGGACAGTCGAGCTATCAACAAGATAACGATTAAATATCGTTTTCCATTCCACGCCTCGATGATATGCTTGATATGTTGTCAGGTGCCAAACTGTTCTCCAAATGGATCTCCGCAGCGGTTACCATCAAATCCGCCTCCGACCTGGAGACGAATGGAAGACAGCTTTTAAAACCAAAGAGGGTCTGTACGAATGGACGGTCATGCCCTTCGGCTTGTCGAATGCCCCAAGCACCTTCATGCGGACAATGAATCATGTTTTGCGACCCTTTATTGGCAAGTTTGTGGTCGTGTACTTCGATGATATCCTGGTCTACAGTTTAACCAAAGAAGACCACCTGTCTCACTTGCGACAAGTCCTGGAAACCCTGAGAGACCAAAAACTGTACGTCCACCTCAAGAAATGCTCCTTCATGTCTGACACGGTCCTCTTCCTAGGATACATCGTCACCACGGATGGACTCAAGGTTGATCCCTCCAAAATCCAAGCCATTCAGAGTTGGCCCGTACCCAAAACACTCACGGGAAATTCGCGGCTTCCTGGGATTAGCCTCTTTTCACCGACGATTCATACGGAACTTCAGCACTTGTGCAGCTCCGTTGGTAGATTGTACGCGGAAAGGCGCACCCGCCTGGACTCTCGAAGCAGAAACGAGCTTTCAAAATCTAAAACATCAATTGACGCATGCTCCTGTCCTGGCACTTCCCGACTTCACCAAGATTTTCGTGGTCGATTGCGACGCCTCACATATCGGAATTGGCGCTGTCCTAAGCCAAGAAGGACGACCTGTCGCCTTCTACAGCGAGAAATTGAATGATGCCAGATCACGATACTCCACTTATGACGTTGAATTTTACGCTGTGGTCCAAGCCCTCAAGCATTGGAGACATTACCTGATCCAGCGAGAATTCATCCTTAACTCTGATCATGAAAGCCCTGAGATATTTGAATTCCCAGAAAACTCTCAATAAGCGTCATGCCAAGTGGGTTAACTTCCTCCAAGAATACACCTTCCACCTCAAACACAAAGCTGGAACCCTGAACCGTGTGGCCGATGCTTTGAGCCGGCGAGCACATGCCCTGACCACAATGACCGTTAGCACGACCGGATTTGAAGCTCTCAAGGACCTATACCCCACTGATCCTGACTTCGGTCGAATTCATGCCGATTGTGTTGGTACTGGGCAGGACCCAACAGCCACTTTTGTCTTCATGAGGGTTTCCTATTCAAAGGCCACCAACTGTGCATTCCTGCCACGTCCCTTCGTGAGAGCTTAATTTCAGAACTACACAACGGAGGTTTAGCTGGACATTTTGACGAGACAAAACTTTGACTCTACTCCAAGAGCGTTTTTATTGGCCGCA
Source organism: Ottelia alismoides (assembly GCA_037367405.1). Taxonomy (NCBI): domain Eukaryota; kingdom Viridiplantae; phylum Streptophyta; class Magnoliopsida; order Alismatales; family Hydrocharitaceae; genus Ottelia; species Ottelia alismoides. Next base: position 216,822 of record JAZKJV010005638.1, read on the forward strand.
ACTGCGCAAGGATGTGACGAAATTTGTACAGAAATGCCAAACATGTCAAAGATTTAAAGGCCACCGGCAGAACACTGGACTGTACACACTCTACCCATTCCTCTGCGACCCTGGGAGGATATCACCATGGATTTTGTGCTAGGGTTACCCCTCACTGCGCGAAAGGTTGATTCTATTTTTGTGGTTGTGGATCGATTTTCCAAAATGGCCCATTTCATTGCATGTAGGAAAACTTCAGATGCATCTCATGTCGCCGATTTGTTTTTTCGTGATGTCGTCCGTTTGCATGGTGTCCCTCGTTCTTTTACCTCGGATCGCGATACTCGGTTTTTGAGTCATTTTTGGCGCACTCTTTGGTCCCGTCTTGGTACTCGTTTGCAGTATAGCACCGCTTATCATCCACAAACAGATGGGCAAACTGAAGTAGTTAACAGGTCATTAGGAAATTTGTTGCGATGTCTTGCAGGGGACTCTCCGTCCAAGTGGGATCTAATTCTTCCCCAAGCTGAATTTGCATATAACAGTTCCACCAATAGGTCCACCGGAAAATCTCCCTTTGAGAGTGTGTACGGCTTTCCACTTACTCAATTCCTTGACCTAAAACCCACAACCGTGCAAGGGAGAAGTAGTGCAGCTGCTGAAGATCTGGTCGAACATCTAACCCACATCCATAGTGAAATCCGAACCAAACTCCAGTCTATGACCCAGAAATACCAGACCCAAGCCACAACCTACACCGAAGAGAGAGCGAGTTCAGAGTTGGAGAGTTAGTGATGGTCCACCTGAAAAAAGAGAGATTTCCTCTGAGAGTCCACCAAAAATTGAGCGAACGAAGATTGGTCCATTCCGAGTCCTCAAGAGATTGGGACCAATGCTTATTTACTCGACCTGCCGCAGACGTCCAGACATCGCCAGTATTCAACGTATCAGATCTCTTTTTATATCATGGAGATGAACAGACGGATGCTACTACTCCAGCACTTCCTGATGATGACACGCGCCACCCGCCAGCCGCCACCGATGCCGATCAGATTGAAGATATTGCAGATATCCGCGATATGACACTAGACGCGGCCTCTTTCGACGATATCTAGTCAAATGGAAGGACGACCTCTTACCGATTGCACCTGGATTGACGAAGACGAACTCCAACAACTCCGCCCCGATATACTTCAGAACTTCCACGATGCCATCTCGACGGAGCGAGATTCTTTTCAGCAGGGGGAGTGATGCAGCATGATAGCAACCTAATTTTAGTAGACATTATTTGGTCCAATTAGCATTTATTTTGTTTTATTTATTTCCAATGTAAAAGGCTCATTATAAAAGGCCTCTTTTATAATTATTTTCCTTTGATTTCTTCTTCCCTAATTTTAGGGATTTGTTGCTCTTTTGTGGGGGGAGTGAGCCTCTATAAAAGAGCCCCCTTTGTATTAGTTTTGAAGCAAGTTGAATGAAGTATAATTTTTCCCACTTATTCTCTCTCTCTCTCTCTCTCTCGAGGACCCGCGTGCCCTCTTCCCCCCCCCCCCCCCGATTCTTCTCTCCCGTGCCCTAACCCGCCGCCTTCCCTCTTTTCTCCTCTCCTCCCTCTCGATCCTGCCCTCCCCGCCTCCCTCTTCCACCCGCCAACCCCCTGCTCCTCTCCACCCCCCCTCCATCGCCCTCCCCTCCTCTTCTCTCCCGACCTTCCCCAGCGCCGCCAGCCGCCTCCCTCCCACCTGCGCTCGGCCCGCGCCTGCCGCACCAACGCCGCCGCCTCCCTCTCTTCTTCCTCTCTCCCGACCGCCCTCCGCCAACCTCTCCTCCCGCCCCTTCCCCTTTAACCGCGCCCGCCGATTACCTGCCATCCCACCGCCCTTCGCCTGCGACCCCACTGCGCCGCGCCGCGCGAGCCCTCGCCCACCCACACTGCTACCAACCCCCCGCCCAGCCACCATCGACCCGCCCCCGCCAATAGGCCGACCAGCAACCGCCAGCCCTCTCGAAGTCGCTGCCGCCCCCTGGTTTATCACGAAAACGACCCCAAGTGCCGAGTAGTTGACCCACGCCCTCCCGCCGTCGAAGATCAGATCTGAAGCGCAATCTACGGACCCCTGCCGGTTGTGGTATGAGCGTTATTTCCCATTTATTTCCACCGCATAATATAGTTTGTGGATTGTTATATCGCTGACTTGGCTTGGTGAATCGTGAGACCCCACGTTGTTGCAAATATTGTGATAATTGTCTAAGACTTTTAACTCTTCCGGTTTGTCCTAAATTTGTGGATCGAAGTCGGTGCTAAAACGCGCATAACGTGGCTATTTTGTTGCTGATTTTGACTTGTCGTGCATTATTTCTTGTTCGTTCGTCGTTTTGTTTCAATAATTCCATTGCTCGACTCATCATTTAGGTTATTGCACGCGTAGTTGGCATCAATTTGACCCCCTCCACCCCCCCCCGGCTAGCTTCAACAGTAGCTTTCGTTATCACGACACTAATCTCAACAGGTAATCCATGCAAACATACCAAGCTCAGATCAATAATCACCCCCATCACCAGCAAACTCAAGGCAAGATCACACCAAAAATCTCTTCCACATATATACCCCGTAGCCCTCCTCAATGAGAACTTTTATCTGTGAGATCACTGGTGGTGACCTCTCTTCTTCTAGGTACCCTTTGCGCGATGCTCCACTTTCTTGTGCCTCGTTGATCCACATCCAAAGCAAATGTGTACACCTCAGTAGTCTTGATCGTCAAACCACATCGAAGTACCAAAGACGTCGTTCCCTTTACCTGATGATGCCTCCTATGGACCTTCGACCGCCGCCATTCACCTTCCTCAATGATCCCCATCTCTAGAACCAAAGCAAAACACTATTGAAGATGAGGCACAGATGAACCATGGTGCCATCCCAAATATGGTTCATCATGGAGGTGCAGCCACTCGAACAGACCATGTTTAAATCTCGAGCCTCGGTCACCTTCAGCATGCTCCCTCTGGGGGGATAAGCATTGTTGGTCCCGTCAGAATCCTTCCAGGTCCCCCGACCATAAAAGCCCCTAGGAGCCCAGCCTGCTCTCGCTCCAAGCCCTAAATGACAAATAGGGCCCCTAAAATTGTGGTGTAAAAAAACATAACATAAATCGATAAAAATCACTGTTCACGTTGATACAAGATTAAGGCGACATTGGAGTCTCGTCTGTAAAAAACAATCTCCTATCCGCAAAGTTGACCATGAGTTTCACATACACCAAAAGCTTAACCTTGCATCCCACTCCTGCACATCTCACAACTGTCTAAAGCTTCTCAGGAACCCACAGCCCCATATGCTCCATTTCAAAATTCTCATTGATCAAGAGTATGATAGCAACCCCGGTACTACAATAATCGAGGATTGACAGTATGTCACGATAGGAGAAACCGGCACCGATCTCAGCATTAAACTCCTAACTGCATTTCATGTGGATATATGGATTGAAAGGCTATAATAGTTACAGAAAATTACATTATCGCAGTTTGCTGTCAACACAAGTCCTTAGGCAGTCCCTTCAGAGCTTGTTTGTGAGGTACAGCCCCCTAATCTCAGACCAGACAAGGACTGAGCCCCTCACCTTAAAACTAGAATATAGTCGGTCTCTCCACCAATTGTAGCTCTCCAATCCTTAAAATTGTGGTTCTTCCGACATCTAAATTTATAGTGACAAGAGAATCATAAGTGTATTCATGTATAATGAAATCCCTGTAGGTTATCCTGTAACAGTACTATGTAAGGGGGAAAGACTGGATGAACATTAGTGTTGCACCTCTATAATTATAGACGGTCGAGTGAAAGAAGAATTACATGGAAGTTCACAAACATTAAGCAGATAGAAACTAGTAAACAAAATAGCATCCATATTATTTTGTAATTTATATAGGAAAAGCTAAGACTGGCAAAGTTAACTACGTCAATTAAATTTGTGATTTCCCACCTCTTTTTGTTAAAAGAGATTAGGGTATAAAAAAATTACTAGCATATAGAGATATACAATTGCATCATTTTTTAATCAACATGATGATGGAGTACTCCGATTCAAGCTCATAAACACAATGATACACAAATAGATAACATTCAGAAGGAATCGACAATTTGAAGCATGTGTTCAAATTTTACAGACTATCTTAATATTGACCTTTGGTTTTTTCCGCATCTCTCCAATATAGAAACAGCAATTTTATATTTATATACTATTACAAGGCCCATACGAAAATAATTAAGGGAATACGTACCTGTCAGCAAATAGACTCTCCTTCTTGCTTGTCTTAAAAAGTGCCAATTGAAACTCTTCCTGAAAAAAAAAGAAACCAGCGTGAGTCCGTGGAACACTTGAGAAACAAAAGAAAGCCACACGAGTAACAAAAAAAGCCCGACATCAATGACACAAAAACTAGAATTATACTCAATGAATGAATTTGATCTTTAAACAAAACAACTAGAAAGAAAAAGTGAGAACACCTAGTGGCATATACATTCATAATAATTATTTTTGGGTGGGGAAGGATGGGCACCCAAAATGGTGCACACAGCAAATTTTTATAAAAATGCTAAAGGATTTACATCAGCCGTGATTCAAACAAGATCCTCACATGGACGATCACATTTTCTACATAATCTCTCATGGTGGAAGATTATCCAGTTCCTCACTAGCCAAATCTCCAATAAGCAGAAGAAGATTTGACCCATTCCACCCAAGATAGTGACACGCCATACAAAGAAAGTCCCAAAAATTAACAGCCGAGGTGGCTTGCACCTAATCCATTGTCTCAATCTGCCAGACCTCTTTGGCCATCTCGCATGTGACGAAAAAGTAGTCAATATCTTCCATGTCTATATAAAACAACAGTCTACATCGATCCCCTCTCAGAGTCTCGCACAGCATACCTTAGTCACCAACCTCTCCTATCTAATAGCCACGTAAAAATCTTCACTCTCACAGATGCTTAAGCAACATGAAAGTTGGCGCCGCGGCTCCGACCAGTCGTGGGCGACGGTGAGTCATTCAGATTTCGGCGTGACGAATGGACAGGCGAGGGCAGTTTGGAGACTAGCTTCCCCCGTCTATTCTCCTTGGCGGCGATGAAGGAAGCAACGCTTTCGCAGGTGGCGGTGGAGAACGTGTGGGCACCACTATTCCTTGTCAATTTTTCTGATCAACGTTTAGACGAATACCTTGCTTTGTTGGCTACACGCCGCAACACGACACCTTCTCGCAGGATCGCGACCATTTCCGTTGGGGGGCAGTGTCTTCTCCGTCAGAAAGGCTTACCTTGAATTGAGGAGGGATGAGGAGCGTGACAACTGAGCTATGCCTGGATATGCGCGTGGTTTGGGCGGCAAAAATTCCAGCAAGGGTGAAGGTCTTTCTCTGGTGCCTGAGAAGGGGACGGCTCTGCGACAAAGCGAGGGGCACCTCCTACGTCTTACCGATACCTAGTGTGACAGATGTGGTGAGGACGCTGAGGACTCAAATCGCCAATTTTTCAAGTGCTCGTCATCCGCACGGGTTTGGGCAGAGATTGCAAACCCTTGGGTGGAGCGCGATGGATGGAGGCCTTATGGGGCTCCGTCAGGAGGATCGGCGACAACTCTACTGATGATTGTTCTAGATCTTTTGCCACTCTCTGGGCTATTTGGCTCGTACGCAACCGAGCTAATCTTCAAAAATCAGAGATTCTACAGCGAGAATGTAGTGTCCCATTGTAACGCCTTCTATAATTTCTGGCTCTTTCAGTAATGTTGGAGCATTAGTAGTATGCGCCATTGTGTTGTAACAGGGTAAATGGATCCTGGAGGAGATCCATTTACCCATCCAGTGTTTAGTCCCACATCGTCCAACGGTGGGACTTGGAGGCTCTGGAGAGGCTATATAAGGAGCCCCAGACCTCCTGTACTCATTGAGAAAGTCAATAGACAAACACGCCCAGTTAAGGGGCTTCTCCCGTGGTTTCATCCCGCTCCTCACGGAGTAGGGTTCCACGTAAAAATCTTTTGTGTTCTTCTGTTTATCTTTATTTCTTTGCTCTGATTATCGTTTCCGCTTCCGCTTCCGATTTTCTAACATGGTATCAGAGCGGGTTTCGATTCTCGAGGCTTTTCATTACGCTTTATTTTCCCGAGATTTGATTATCAAGTTCATGTTCTGGGTTGAGATAAAACCCTAGAAATTATTCAGTTTTGTAGTTCCTCAGTTCGAGGTTTTGTTCTCGAAGAATGTTCGCTCAGCCGTCAACATGATTGTCATTGGCATGGAAGTTCTGCACAGGGTTCTAATGGAACCCTAATACTCTCATTTCTCCAGGAGTGCGCTCGGTAGCGAGCACCCTCCTCATTCCTGTTCCAGGCGATGCCCCTTGCGCAGCTTCAGATCCAAGCGGCGATGGCCTCACTTCTTCAGCCCTGGCGAACCCAGCAGGTGCGTAGGCGATTCTCCATCGCTCATCGAAGGTCCAGGTCGCCTCTCTCTCTCGGGCATCCCTCTCGTATCTTTCCTCCAGACCCAGGACCCCATCCTCCAGATCGAGCGAGCCCCATCGCGGCGTATCCTCTTGAAGCCCTAGCCGCATACGGCTCCCAGGCGCAGGCATTGTCTCCAAGCA